>JALBZB010000155.1:0-44808 GCA_038050625.1 Pythium sp. MPC-2022a
AGCACCTTCATGACTGAGGTCACGAACTGTCTGTCGAGCGTGGGCAGTTCGACGCCCACCTCGCAGCAGTGGAGCAGGTACAGCTTGAGCAATTGGAGCGTGTGGACCATGATGCCATTGGTCCGTAGCACGGCATCGATTAGTTTCTCGATGACGATGCCGTTCTTGACGACGCTCTTGAGGCTTGTCTTGATGCAGTGGTAGTGCCGGTCCGGTGGCTCCTCCATGTTCGCCATTCGAGCGCAGGTGTGCAGATGCAAGCAAATGTAGAACTGAGTACGGAGTGGAAGAAGAGAGCGGAGACCGATGGCCGAGGTCCGTGAGTCCGGCGGTATGGACGGTCATGCCTGCATCGTTCCACCCACAGGAACACCCCAGAACAACTGCGTCGGACCTCTTCAATGGCCTCGTCGCTCGCTCACTTTGAGCAAGTGATGGAACAGCGACCCTTCATAACAAGGCAGTTTAAAAAGCCCAGACACTTTCACGAAACCACGATTGGGCGTCATGCGAAGCTCCTGTTATCCTGTATGACCGGGCTCTTTGGTTTAAAAGACAGATACACACGTACAAAGAGAGAGCAAAGAGCGCGTCTCAACCCTCAGTCACGGTCGTTCTTTTCTCTCACTTCTCATCAAATTAAAGCTCCGATAGGAGCGCCGTCACGTCTTCGACAGTGAGATCCCGGTCGTTCTTCTTCAGAATCGACCGGACCGCCTCGGACGAACCCGTGGTGGACATCGAGATCGATCGGTCGATGAAGCTCGGCAGACGGTCTTGGTTCGCGTCCACCCAACGCAGATACGTCAGCGACTGCTCGGGAGTCAGGATCGAGTGGATCATCTCCGTGTGGCGTTGCACCGCCTCCGACCGTTGCTCCAGGCTGTTCTTCAGCTTGCTTAAATATGTCTGGAGAAAGAGGAAACAAAACCACCATGCTCAGCATACAGGAGAGGTAGTTATGGTGAGGAAATCAACTGCACACATACCACTGCGAGTGCAATCCGTCGTCTCTCTGACTTGCTGGTCTTGGAATCTCCAGACCTGAAAAAAAGCGAGAGAGAGTTTGTCAGGTTTATCCTTTCCTCTCGCATCATACGAGCAGTTCAACAGATCAAATAGACACCATAACGTACTTGTACAAGGACTTGAGTTTCTCGTCTTGCTCGTACGTCAGCGCCAGATCGCCGATCAAAGTTGGCCACAGCGTATCTTTCTTCACAACAACTGGCGGCTTCTTCTTGTCCGGGTTCTCGCCGCCTGCTTTCGCTGCGAGTCCGCTGGCCTCATCGAAAAAGTTCTCATCCTGGATGCTGAGCCACAGCAGGAAGCGCGAGTACGGCGGCAGCAGCAAATTATCGAGCTGTCGGAAGTTGTAGTCCTTCACAGCCATGCGCTCCTGAAAGGGTAAACAATGTTACAATGTGTGAGAACAGTCACTGTCTAGCCACCAACGATATCGGATTGCGTGCACTGCTACGTACCACACTGTTTGGTCCAAAACGCTCTTGAATCAACATGATGCCCTGTCGGATCTTTTCCGAGACAGCCTGTAGAACACGATAAGCAAGTAAGTTGCCACTCACACACGAAATCATAAATGTAGATGGTTCGTACCTCTGGTGGGTTGTTCTTCAGGTCCTCGGACAGCGTCGCAAGAATCTCCGAGCGCACATTGTTGAGTGACTCGTCGGCGCGTTCGAGATGGCTCGCACGGGTCGCATCGATGCTTTCTGTGAGTTGAGAGACCTATTGGCAGTATGATGTGTCACAGTTAATAACACACTCTTGGTTTCTCTACGTCTTCCATGGAAGAAAGCCATGGTTAGTATCCACCAACCTTCTCTTCCAAAAGCTCCAAGTACTGTTTCTTTCGGCGGCGACTTTGGCGCGCGGATTCGCGATTCCTCGCGAGTCTATACAGGCACAAAATCGGTCGATTAGAACATACACTCACACGCTATCGCATCCCATTATAAACATTAATACACCAGCCCAACCCACCTGCGCTGACGTTTCTCATCTGAGTCCAATCCAGCTCCAGACATGGCTTCTTCATCCGCCGACGACGAGCGCATCATCGCGTTCTCCGCAGCGTGGTACGCATTCTGCATCTGCTGCAGCGTCGAGAGCGGTCCGAGTGTCGCCATGCCGCCTGCAGAGGCTCCCGTGGTGCTTCCACCTGTCTGCGCACCTGACGAACTACCGCCGAACGATCGATCAAACGGATATTGATCACCGCCCGCATTACCACCGGTCGATGATGATGGAGGGACGCCACCGCCGCCCAACGCCGGGTACAGCGGCGCCGTACCGGCCGCGTTGAGCGCATTGGCCTTGGGCTGCTGCGGTGGGAGCTCCTCGGCCGCGACGTCCGCCGAGAGGAAGTAGCTGAGCAAGTCGTCGTCTTCAGGCGTGAGCTCCATCGCGTTGGTCCTGCTGCGCCTCTCTGTCCTTTGGGTTACTGCTGCTGTTTGCGTTAGCGTTGCTTGCAGGAAAAAGGGAGAACGAGAAATGCTTGCCCAACAATGCTGGCGACGCGCGCTTGGTCATCCTCGACTCTGCGGTACAGTGTACCAATTTATCTACTTAAGTACGCATAAATGGGACGCACTTTGAAAGTTTTCATCCAAAATAATTACTTTAATACACCAAATATTGGCACAACAACTTTTGAACTGACGCACTGGAAACGTCAAAGGGGAGAGTTGTGTGTTGTGGGAAGCACCAACAACGTGGCCTGTTGCAGCATATGTAGTGCATGCACGAGGTGAGAAACCAGGAATAAAGAGTTAAAAGGCGACGTTGCAAAGGGCGAGCGGAGGATTTATGCTGCTCTTTTTTGAAATAATTACGTGGTGATATTGTGATGCTTTTGGAAAGAGGTCTCTGGTTGAGTGTGACGACGAAGTTGTGGCGATCCCGATTGGATACAATGAAGTTCGTGATTGACAGGAAGGTGGTTCACGATTTAGAGCACCTGGACACAATTTCCAGAATGTGAGCAGTGGCAAACAACTCGCCTTTATGAGTTCCGAACGTTGAAAACAGAGTGAAAGTCTGCCTGTGCTACTGGGAGTACTGGGACACGAAGAAGTTTGTTTCGTGCGACCGCCAGCTCAAACGCGATGGTGGTGGTGCGCAGGACGTGCCGTCTCCAGTTGCCTCCAAGGAAACGTTCGCGCGTGGAAGCTGAGGCTGCGGCGTGAGCGAGGCTGTGAGCTGAGGGTGAGTGAATTTTAGCAAAGCGAGTAGAGTTCATCCGTCAGGATTAGCTAGCTATTGAATTGACCCATGAGCCCTGCAATTGTATTCTTCATATTGTTGTCAGCATCACTAAAGCCCACAAAAGCCATCATCTTGGATATCTGCCTGTCGAGCCAACCTGAACACATCGATTGAGCCAAATAGGTGTTACCGATGCATATTCCAACAGTTGCTTACTTTTTTTCATGCATTCACACATGCACCCTGCAACATACAGATAACACCCACTTGACTTGAAGCACCAGCGTCAGCCCAACTCAGAAACAGCGATGCCTCGGTTCCAGAATGCTACGATGTGGATGCTCGCCACCCTCATAGTGAACACACAGGATAGGACGGGATCCAGCGACGTGGGCCACCTGTTCGGGTTTGACGACAAGCAGATCTGCCTTCTCCAAGACTATGTGCGCCACGTCCGAGCGAACGAAGAGCCCAAAACAGCACCACCAGCAGCAGCAGCAAGCAGTAGCGGCGGCGGGGACACCTCGAAGTCCGCCCGCATTTTACACATTCTGCTCTTCCCTGGTGACAGCCACACGAATGAGGAAGGTGTAGAGGAGATGTGTGTCTTCGCTCGCCAAGAGACCGCGCTTGCTATGTTTCTCGGATACGTGGACAAAGCCGTCCATAACATTGAGATTTGCAGGTTCCTCGTAACCTGCAAGACGGTGAGTACAGTACTGCAGCAAGGACGCGCACGCAAGCTACAGTTGTATTACTCGCTCATGGATGCTAACACTGTACTGCACTCTCTGGTGTATGTCCTAACGTTTACTACTGTAGATCGCTGCGGCCGTCATCAGAGCCATGGTGCGTGGGTCAGCGATGAACAAATCGCCCAATTGAGAGACACTGTACGTGCTGCACGCTGTGCGAAATCCAGTATAGTCATGTGTTAGGACGTGTCAACATGTAATCTATTGCTCATTGTCTGGTTGCAGTGTGAGGCTGTGCGGACCCTGGGTGTAAGCTTAATGCCCAACAAGGAAATCAATCCGCTATGGCAGCTCGCCCTTGGGTTTCTCGCTTGTGAAATGGCGCTGATGTTATGTTTTGTTTCTTCGTAATGCTACTACGTAGTTTATGCTCATCGGCCGCCGCTACACTGTTCTCGGTACGCTGTGCGCTTTTGATGCAGTATACTTTTAAGAGCAATCTGTTTCTGACAGCAATACTGTGTGTATGTACAATGGCCATATTTTACAGGTTTGTTCAATGAGAACATGCTGATCGCGTGCGGAACTGGCATCGTGGTTCCGTACCTGACCCACTTCCGGGACTTGTGGCGGGAAGGGCACAAGCTTCGCTCCGTCGCTCCCCCCCCTCCCCCTCGCCAGGACCAAGAGGCTGCCCACAAGAACGAAAGGCATCCGATGGAATGGGAAATATGTAACGCAGATCCTCGAGGTCACGTCCCGACGGGCAGTATCACAACAATGTTAATTTGTCAGACTGAAGCGTGTGGAGCAAAGCATGACAATGGCTGCGTCCTTATGGCACTGCATGAACACGATCGTCGCCGGCTCATCGGCACTGCGTTTGTTTCAATGTGGTGCTTGCTGGTATCTGAAAAATTGCAGCGGTCGCGCGCGAACAGTTTTTAGGTGTTCTCAATGAGCCCTCATCAATGTGCATGTTGAGCAAAGCAAATTTCATTCACAATCCTCAAGACTCGGGTGAGATGAAGAGATCAGTTGGACCAAAGTGTAGCCATCCACCTCGTGAAAAGCGAACTTAGCGCGCTTTCTTTCTTTCAGAGAACGTTCTGTCTGGTTCGCTCAGGGCAGACTATTCGCACCATCTGATTGAATCTTTTTTCAAAGGGATTCATTTATAGATTGGTTTTAATACTGAAAATCCGGAATCTACATCAAGATTCGATGAAGAGTATAGAAAGATAGAGGTCAAGGAGAACATTGAGTGCGAGTGTTGGTCCTCCTCCTCCTCACCATTCTCCGCCCACACAAGAAGACACACTCGCAATTCCAACAAGCACACGAGCGCACGCGCAAGCCGCTTCATCCGCCCCAAGAGAACCCCATAAACAGCAGCAGCATGGCCGACGCGATCAATCTGCTCGACGACCCGCACACGCTCGTGTCCGCGAGCGACTCGGAGGCGGACTCAGCGTCGCTCTGCGGCAGCGAGCTGGAGGCCGAGATGGCGTGGGGCGAAGGACCTATCGCCCCTCTGCGAGCAGCTACGTCCATGACAACGACGACGACTGCTTCGCCTGCCTCTGCGAGTGTGAGCATTGAGGCTACGATGCGTCCAGTGGATATCTTCGTGTGCTCGAAGAGCAACGGCAACGGCTCGAGTCGCGCCAAGACCCCACAGAAGCACGCGATCACGCCCGAGACCTCGGCTGCGCGCAGCAAGCGGTTGATCAATATCAACCCAATTCGATCGGCGGCGTACCTCATGAAGCCGAACGAGCTCCCAGTGGGCGTGCGAAAGCAGCAGCGCTGGTTCAATGGTGCGGATTATGCTGTGTATGTGACTGTGAGAGAGAGAGAGATGTGCGTTGTTTGCTCATGTGTGCGAATATTGGTGTCGTGATGTGTGGTGTGAACAGACCATCATTTTGGTAACCGCGCGGCGTCGACTTGCATTGAAGACCTGATGGAGCACATGTCGATCAACGTCGAGTGGAAGTACGAAGCAGATGGCTGCACCTAGCATTTATGTCAGTGATAATCGCACTCACGTATTCTTTTTCTTTGTATTGCTAGATCCAACTTCCAAAAGCTCGCCGAGCCGCAAAACCAGGAGCTCCAGACTGCGTTCCGCAAAGGAAAGATGAACAAGAGCGAGCAGGCAAAGGAGCCGCGACTGCGCCGCCGTGACGACTGGAATGGTAAGCGGCAAATCCCTGACCCTTTATTTGCTCAAATGCTACCATAGTCCCCTACTGACGATGTAACATTTGCGATAACAGATGCGGAAGAGATGTTCCTTCGCATTGACCGCCGCGCGCGAACGCTCCTCGTCCGCTCGTTCCAATCGTTTTCGCAGTTCATTGAGGCTGTGGAGTACGTGGTGCTCCACTTTGTCCAGGTATACTTCGTCCTACGCGTATACACGTGGGTTGACTTTTTGCCGAGCTGACTGTGTGACGATTTGAATGTACTCTGCAGTGGCGTGAAGTACCGTCGGAAATTGAAGTCGCCGCTGGCTTGCTCCGTGTGCTGACGCACCCAATGGAGCTGCTCAAGGCCAGTGAGAAGGACATCCGCCTTGTGATCCCTCTCGTGGACTCGGCGTTCCACCGCCTGATCATCCACAGCATCTGCCAGTTTTATGGCGTTCGCTCCCGCAGTACGTTTGTGTCTCTCTGTGATCTTGTGTTCATTTGATGATGGAATGCTAACATTGTATACTCCTTTCTCTCTCCTTCATCACTGTACGCAGCCGAGGCGAACCGTCGTTTCAACACGAAGATCATGGTGCTGAAGAGCTCAAAGACCAAGTTCACGCCGGAGGAGCTCGCGAAGAACTCGCTCTGTGAGTTCATCCGCGAGACGCGCTTCGTGCCACAGGCGACGTTCGAGCCGCAGCATGTGAGCCCGGAGGATGTGCAGCTCGAGGTGCAGTCCAAGTCGAGTGAGTGCAGCGATGGCTTTACCATGATGGAGTTTCCTCAGGTTTAATTTTCTCTCTCTGTGTACTATTCATTCCCTGTTCCTCTCTATTCCACGACCGATCGAACCAATGCACGTGCATCGCTCGCTGTCTGATGGTGTTCACTTGAACGGCACCAGGTGAGATGGCAGTGATCACGTGCGCTTGATCCAAATGACAATGCAATACAAACACACCACAAAATGAGCCAGAAAGCGACGATGTCTCGCGACTCAGGAGAGAAAATGGCTACAATGTTGAAATAAAAGCTTCTGCATTGTTCTCCATCCTGCCTCTTTGTGCGCTGAGTGAAGTGTGAGTTCGGAAATGGGACGCAGCGACTCAGCTGCTGGACTGCCGTGCTGTGTGGTTGTGCTGGATTTTCCACCTGACCATTCCTCGAGACACCACGGAGCGGCTTTGTATCAAGCAGAACCTGTTCAGCCGACTCGCACAGAGCTCGCTAAAAGATTTCTTTGCTGAGCTCCGAAGCATCAACACTGGTCAGCATCAACACGCATCAACACTGGTCAGCATCAACACGCATCAACATGCTCATTCGCTCGCACAATGCACAATGCACAATGCACAATGCAATACACCCACCCAAAAGTACACTCGCTGTTTCGTTGTTGGGGTTATTGGATCCCAACTCAAAACAACAACAAGCAATGCACAATGCACAATATATTGCATTGCTGTCCCTTTTATCCCCCAATCCTCCCTTTTTCCCTCACACAAGCAGCCTGCCCTCAACATCGCAAACAAACAAAACACAAGAAGCTTGGGACACCGCGCGCGTGCGGAGGAAGAAGGAGAAAGCGCGCTCGCTGACGAAGCGATCAGAGAGCGTCCCATATACGTTGGCCGCATATACACCCACAGCCACATAGGAGCCATGAGCAAGACCACGTCGACCGCAGACGGCGAGCAGCAGACCCCCACGCCCGTCGCCGCCACTCCAGATGGAGACGTCCACCATGTGGTCGCGGATGCGGATACCGCGAGCAGTTCACCCGCGCCGCCGTCGCTAGATATGGCGATTGTGGCGGAGACAAGCAGCGATGATGTTGCTGCTGGCGAAGGCGCTACGACGACGACGACTACAGAGGAAACGATTGCGGTGGAGACAGAGCAAACGACGATGATTGAGCCTATTGCAATCACAGTCTCTAGTGAGAACGAAGCCGCCTTTGATGGAGACGACGCGGATATGGTGGTGATCACGGAGGCGGCGACACCGTCGTCCACGTCGTTTGAGACGCTCGAGTCCCCGTCGGCGATGCCCGAGAAACTGCCTGTGCACGCGGCTGACGTTCAAGTTAAAATTGTGGCCGAAATATCAAATGAAGAAGTTAATAGTGACGACATCATTGAACAAGTGAATGGAGAAGTGGCGGCTGAGAAGAGGGACCAGGAGGCGAAAGCCAAGGGAGAAGCAAAAGGAGGAGAAGAAGCGAAGAAGAAAGACGAGCAAGAGGCGAAAGAAGCGACGCCAGCAGAAGGCGACGAGAAGAAACCAAAGCACACGAACGTGGACGAAGCCACGGCAAAAGTGCTGGAATCGTAAGCCAGAACCTCTGCTGTCTCCCACTTTGTTTGTTGATTGAGGCTCTAACGTTTGGGCATGTGTGTCAATGATCTTATGGTTTTACGATTGATAGGATCGAATACGAGTCTGCAACCATCCGAGACGACGGCGAAGTGCTGGTGCTGCCAAAGGGATGGTCTACGCGCGAGAGTAAGACTCACGGTGGCAAGACGTATTACGTGTCGCCGTATGGGCACACCCAATGGCTGCGACCGCCACTCCGCACTGGGATCATGTACAAGTGGGTGCACGAGATCGAAGTGGCGTTCGATTATGGCCGTCTCGGTCTAAATTTGAAGCAGATCGCGGGCGAACCAGGTGCTGAGTTTTCGGATCTCCAAGTGCACATTGCGGAGGTTTACAAGGTACGTTTTGATTAAAAGCCGAATGAGTTTGGTTTGAATGATGCATGGATGTCGGGTGAGATTTACCTTATCGTCTGTATGTGTTTTGCTGCTAGCTACCGAATGGCGAGCCGAGTCCCGCGGAGATTTACAACTGGGGTGTCAAGCCGGAGAAGTAAGTAACATTATTGATATGCCGATATGGGTTCGTGCTTGCCTGGTTACTAACCATGCGTTTCGTTTTCTGTGCAGACGATTGATTGTTGGGATGCGAATGACCGCGATGAATGGAGAACCATTGACGGGATTCACGTACAGCGAAGTGCTGGAAAAGCTGAGCAGAGTTGCTCGTCCAGTTCGCATCAAGTTTGCGGACATCTCGAAGGGAATTGTGGTACGTTTGGCTTGTGAAAATAGCGAAGTTGTGGCTTCAAGTGCAAATGCTAAACTGCATGAAATGGGACTGTTCAATAGGGTCGAGTTCAAGAAGAAGTTCCTCGAGAAGAAACCGAGGAAGAAAAAGAAAACCGAGTCGCGCGCACGGTGCAAAGCTCGTTGCGTCTCGAGTACTTCCGAATGCTTGTGGCGTATGAGCTGCATCAGCAAGTGTGGAAGATCTCACGACAACGAATGGAAAAGAAAGAGATCGAGTTGGCGAAGAAGTTCGAAATCATGTCTTCTCAGGTTGATGCAATGAACGAGTACGCGGTTTTGCTTGAGAAAGAGCGTGAAAACTTGATTCAAGAGACGAGCACTCTGGAAGAAAACATTGAACAGCTGAAACTTCAAGAGGAAGGGAAAATCGAATCCACAGAAGTTATCAAGACGACGGAGCTGAGCGCGCGTAACGTGGAGCTTGATAAGGAAATCGCTGAGCTCATCGTGGAGAATGAAGAACTGCGTCAAGCAAGAATCGTTCTTGAAGAGTCGCTGGACGCGGTGCAGCTGGAGCTGGATCAGTTTGTGGATATTGATAACGACGACGGCGTGTACGAGATCGACGTGTTCTCCTCAGCGTTTCTGGGTTCATACATCCAGCGAGGCTCGATTGACAAGAAAGCTGATAACGCGAGGGAGCTGCTGCTCGCGAAGATCAAGCACAAATGCGACCAACTTGAGGACGACTTAGAGAAAGAGCAGGAGCGCGCACAATACGTGGAGTCGGAGATTTCCCAGTTCAAGAAGCAGATGCAGTCGGTTGCGATTGCGTCCAAGCGCGAGGACGACTTTATCAGTGGCGAGAAACCTCCGCAGTTCATCTTCCTGGAGAACCGAATCGAGTATCTGAGGAAGACTTTGGTGAGTGTCGATGTCGCCCAGTTTTGTCCCACTTATCGTGGTGGGCTGTATTGACTCTGTTTATGTATAATTTTGCAGCGCGAGACAGTTGCGGCTATTGCAAAAGCCTCGAATGACGGCGATCACGCCGTTGCGGACAACCTTTCGATCCGCCGTGCGGCTCTAAAGGACGATTTGAAGAATTCGCTTGATGAAATGCAGCGAATGGAAAAAGAGCTCAACTCACAATCCGAAATCGAACGACGATCGTCCCTTGTGCGTCCAAGTATCGCGGAGCCAGAGGACCCACACGCTATCATGAACGTCGATCAGATTATGGAAGAGCGCGCTACAAACGACGCTCGCTTGCAGAAGAAATTGGGCAAGCTGAGGGTCGAATTGGTACGTTCGTACATTGTAGTATCGTAAATGGGTGGCCTTTTTGTGTCACAACAGCACCGATCTAACTGATTTTGATTCTTCTCCGCTAACAGCAAGAAGTGGTAGCCGAGATCACTTTAGCTTCAAATGCGAACGACGGTGTACGACTCACTGAGCTGAACGGTCGACGCGCCGAGCTGAAAAACGAAATGGCTACGCTTCAAAATCAAATGCAAGGGCGATCTTCGGTGACCGCCATGTCCGCTGAACGGGGCAGTATATCAGGACGCACATCGCTGATCGCACCCACATCGCGTGCGTCACTGACTGGAGCTACAACGCGCGGGTCCTTGACTGGCGCTACCACTCGTGGCTCGCTGACCGGAGCTACAACGCGTGGATCACTGACTGGAACTACAACGCGTGGATCACTGACTGGAACTACAACGCGTGGATCACTGACTGGAGCTCCTCCTCAGCAAGAACATATGTCATCTGTGAGACGGCTTTCAGGGATGCCTGAGCATCGAACTAGCCGCAGCAGCAGTGACGCGTCGATGGGGTCGATGGCCCCATCGACTGATTCGAACGCCAACTATGGTCCTGGCATTGAAGGTAGTATGCCAACATTGAGTGGCAAGCTGATGAAGCACCCGAGCCATTCGAACGAGAAGGGAGTATTTGGCAACATGTCGCTGCGTGGGTTCCGTGATCGCTGGTGCGTGATCGACCCTGAGGGGTACCTCCGATACTACAAGCGCAAGGGCGACAAAGAGCCGCGAGGTTCCATCCCGCTCGCGATCGCTGGGCTTGAGATCGTCCAGGCGAAGTCAGACGGCAAGCCGAACGAGTTTCTGGTGTGCTCGCCTACCCACCAAACCCGATTCCTGGCCAAGAGCCGCGACGAGATGCTCAAGTGGATGAAAGCGCTCGAGCTCGCGCACAAGATTTTGATCCAGAATGGCGTTTCGAACGGCCCTCCTTCTCTGCGCCACCAAGAGAGCACGGCTTCGAACGACAACGGCGTTCCCTCCTCCGCTGGTCCTACTCCAGCAAACGAAGAGTCCTACCGAGCGTCCCGTGCGACTCTCGGCTTTTAAGAATGGACCCCTCTCGCATGCTCTCTCGTCGACTTTTGTTCCGATAGTGAAGGAAGAGAGAAAGCGACTGGGTCTGTCTAGGAGAGATGGCGGTGGTGACGCTCAAGCTCTGATCAACAGACCACCCACACAAGTAGCTTGCTTGGACGACGGTGAACCAGAAGAAGCAGGAAGGAGAAAGCGGAAAAAGTACGATGCCGTATTTATTGTAACTCAACCAGAAAAATCAACAATTGCAAGACACGATGTTAGACCATGTTCATAAGCCAACAAAATCTAATCTTGAAATTATAAATGGAATACCCCAATTTCTAATCTTGAAACACAGTGTACAGAAGCCCCGCGCGCTTGGTCCATCGGACTCGTGGTTTGCAAACGGCATTTGTATTTGGCGCTTTGGGAAACAGGCAGCCAAGCGAAGCGGAGAAGAAGGCAAAGCACGACAAGCGCGTCGTTCGTTGGTCCATCCGCCCCTTTCCTTCCCTCCTTCCTTTCTAGCGTCCAAAGGAGAGCGCGCGCGTACACGCCCATCTGTCCCGTAGCAGCAGCACTCGGTCATCCTCTCCATCATGTTCCGTGCGCGCAAGTTCGTGGAAGTGCCGTCGAAGCGCAGCGGCGGGCTGCTCTCGCCCCCGCACCCGGATCTGCTCATGGCTACGGGCGGCACAGCGACCACGACGACGGACAGCAAGCGCCAGCGCCTGCAGCTCGAAGCCGCCGAGTCGTTCTTTTTCAGCAGTCAGCAGCAGCAGCAACAACAGCAGATGATGGCGCCAGCCGCAGCAGTCTCCATGGACGGCGGTCGCGATGAAGCGGAGAACGTGCTCATCGAGACCCCTGAATGCACGATCACGATGGTCGACACGCTGCCGAGCTTCATCAGCGACGAAATCCGCAAGGAGCATGGCGGACACAAGCAGCAGCAGCTCCCGCAGATCGTGTCGTGCCGCGCGTCGATCCCGTCGGCGCGCCACAGCAGCGGACGCCAGTGGATTGTGTACTTTGTCATGGTCCTGCGCACGAAGATCCTGCTGTGGCAGGAAGAGCAGGGGAAAGTGATCTCGCTGTCGCTCCCGGACGAATTAGAGGACCGCGAGGTGCTGAGTCCGTTCCTCTTCGCGCTCTACGGACAGAGTCTGTCGCTGATGGTGATCGGCAAGAGCGGCATCGTGCTCTTCTGGGAAGACATTGATCTCCCCTACGAGAGCGTCCCGCTGAGCGTGCAGATCCCGCTGCAGTACGAAGAAGAAGTGTTCACGAATGCCGACGCGATCATGTCGACCATGGACCAGCAGGAAGTCTCGCAGCTGCAGCAGTCGCCCGAGGAAGACCTTAAGAGCATTGTGTGCTGGAGCAACCAGGGCAATATTTGGGAAGTCGCGATGGAAGACCGTCGTATCCGCGTGCGCGCGTTTGAGAAGCGCAACGGCGGCTTTCTCTCGGGACTGACCAAGTCGGTCTCGCAGTTCTTCTTCGCGTCAGCGTCGCGCTCAAGCAGCGGACAGTACGGCGGCGAATTGGACCCAAATCTCCCGATCAAGTACGTCAAGGTGGTGCCTTCAGTCTCTGAAGGGATCGTGAGCGACGAGACGGCAGACATGCTCGTGCTGTTCAGCAACGGGATCGTCGAGCGCCGTACGTTCAGCACGGGCGACGTCATGGACTGCTCGTGCGTGTCAGTCAAGCACTTTGACGCCACACGCGTGGCGATTAACTACTTTAGCGACAATTTCCCAGACCAGCACCTCGCGAAAGTGGAGATCGTGTCGCTCCCGTACGTCCTCGACAACTGCTTTGCGTTGCTCGTGGCGTTTGTGTGCTCCTCGAGACAGGAGGCGTCCGCGAAGGTGAAGTACGCAGTGTTCCAGTTCTCGCTCGGATCGACGAGCGAGTCCCCCGAACCAGAGTGGGCATGCGTGCTAGACTACGAGCCGTCGTTCTCGGAGGTCGGCGACACGAGTCGCTACTTCCACGTGGACTGCTTTGGTGTCGCGCGAGGCGCTTTCTACCTCGTGTGGACAAAGGCGCTGCCGATCCAGTTCGCGTCGATCCTGCTTCCGCGCTCGGGTCAGACGACTGTGCGCTACGCGGCTTTCTCGTTGCAGGGCGTGCACAACCGCACTGCGGTCGGCTTTGGGGCGCGACTGGAGGCAAACGCGTTTGCGGGCGATGCGATCAAGGGCTCAGTGTCTTTTGTGCTCATGGAAGACGACAACAAGCTGCCTCACGGCGGAACAGTCTGTGTCGCGACTGCGTCGAATATGCAGAAAGTGGAAGCGCTACCAGCACGATCGGCAACGAGAGGCGCCGCTTCGACTTCTATCCATGAGAAGAGCCGCAAGCGCCTGGAAGAAGCAAGTCGCCTCACGGGCGAGTCTCCACACTTCCTTGCCGAGAACCTGGATGTCCAGGAGTACGTGCGTTTGCTGACGACCCATTTCCACGACGATCCGTACTCAACGTCGCCACTGCGGATTGCGAACAAAGACGCGTTTACTGTTGCCCAGGCTGCTGTTGCCATTGATTTCCAGATTTTAGACGCAAAGCCTTCGTCGGGTCTGCGATGGGGCAAGGAAGATACAGAGGGTAGTACCAGTCACCAAGCAAAGAAGAACGGTAGCAATGCAGCACTGGTGACTCCGAAGCTCGTGCGTTTCCAGCTCGAGGAGAAACGCACGCGCCACGTCGAGTTCTTGGACTTTCTTCAACGGCGGTGCGCGAACGTGTGGCAAGTGATCGTCAAGTCCCCAGAGCTCAGTCGGTATTTGACAGAAGACGAAGAGAAGCTGAACGCCGCGATCTCGCTGAGCAAATTCCAGGGCTCGCTTTACACTCAAACGTCCACAGAGGATCCGCTTTCTTCCTCTTCTGCGAGCGGCAGTATCCAGCGTCGACTGACGGGACAGTTCCTGCTGCACGCGATTGCGAAGACTGTGGAGCAGCGAGGGTATCAGAAAGAACAGCTCCGCTTGGCCGGCTACAACGCGTTTGACATTTTCTACTGCGAAGTGAGCAAAATTACTGAGCTGTTCCAGCATCTCAGCGTGGAAGTGCAGAAGCTGGGCACTTCGATTGGCGAGAGTGACCCAACGTACCTGTATGCGCTTCTTGAGGCTGGCTACAGTATGCTGAGCATGCTTAAGCCATCGTCTGTGAGCTCGGAGTCTCAGGCGTCCAGCGGTAGCGCGTTCACTGCGACTGGAAGTTGGGCGTTCACGCGTCTAGTTCGTGAAGTGATCGTGGACCAGGTCTCCCGTTTGACGGTGCTCGTTGGTTACTCGACTCTCTCTGGCGAGAAGCACATCCGCTGGGAGAACGACGAGATCTTTGAAGTGACGGACCAGATCAAGAGCCTCGGCTGCGTTCTCTTGGACGGGTATCTGCGCTTTTTGCCAGCACTGCAGGGCGAAGAAGCCGAAGATCTGCGGAAAGAGTCGGAGCTGAGCAAGCGCTACGTCCTGAATCCGCTCGTGTACGTTGCGACGAACACTGCGCTCGATGATAATCGCGCTGGGGACTTTGAGCAAGATGGTTTCCTTGAGCGAAAGCGCAACGAGCTGTTTGCGCAGTGCGTGAAGTTGTCGGAGAAGTATGCGTACTACGAAGGCATGGTGTTCTTGGTGTATACGGAAGACCAGGCGAATCTTTCTAAGCTGGACTACGTGCTGGGCAAGTTGCCGAAGAGCGCGTCAACGAAACGCTTGGAAGCGTACTGCAAAGCCTATGACGGGTTTGCGCAGTTTCTGTTTAGCTGGTACGGTGGGGAAGTGCGCAACCCGTGGCCCGTCTCCGCCGCGTACGAGCGCAAGGCGCGATCTACGATGCTCGCGTACATGCTCGGCAACTCAAAATTGTACGGCGGGTCGCTCCATCAGTACATGAAAGGACACGAGACGCTCTCGAAGAATTGCTGGATGACGGCGATCTCGATCGAGCGCTACGACCAGACCGCGTCGCTTGCTCTCCACGAGGCTGAACACGAGTGCTCGTCGCTCTCGAAGCGCAAGAACCTGACGAGTCTCGCGAAAATCGCAGTGCTCGCAGCTCCAGACACGTCTCGCAACGAAGAAAACATGCAGCAGATCAAGCGCGAGGTACGCAAAACACGTGGTTGAGTTGGTTTCTGAGGATATGTGGCTTATCTAACCTACTTGTTCTTTTCCTTCTTTTTAATGGTGTAGCTTGTCCGCATTAAGATCCAGGAAGTGCTGCAGCAGCAACTGCCGTCAGAGCAAACTATCGACGCCTCTCGTCCGTTGACTTGTGACGAACTCGTGGACACGTGTCTGGAGGCTTCGTCGTCTGTCGCAAGGAATGACTTGATCAGGTATGCGAGCGCTGTGTATTGCAGTTTCTTCCAAGCTGATTATGTATTTAAACTAACCATAATCTCTTACTCAACGCTTACGCTGGTATCATTAGAACGAGCCTGTTCCTCATGGCACTGGAAGCTGTCGAGAGCATGCAGGACACGGACTCGGGTGAGTTTGACGCGGCGCTTGCAAAAGTGTGGCGCCACTGCCTCTGCGAGGACGAGGAGCTCTGGGAGAGCCTACTGCAAGAGTACGCGTCCGGCGTGAACGAGCAGAAGCTGGAACTGTTGATGCGCGAGACGCTGCTCTACTCTGCGATGACGCAGTATTTATCCTCCAGTCGCCGCCGCAAGCACTTGTCGTCGTCGTTCGCGTCTGCGGCGCTGACGAGCGAGATCCTGGACGATTTGATCGAGAATGAAGAGCATGAGCACTCGATCATCAGCGCGCGCAGCCGTCAGCTGTTCACCAAGACACTTAGCTTTGCGATGATGCACTAGACGATTGAAGGCAGAAGACGAATGAGTGAGTGTAGAGAATGGCAAGAACATGAGCAGTCGATGAACAAGATGATAGCATACGTTATTAGTACTTATCGTCACCCAAAAAGAGAGAAACAAAATAAACAACAGCGCATCAAAATAAGCAGCAAAACTGAGCCAAACATAAGAAAGATGGACGGATGGCTCGTTCTTCGAGGAGGGGTATGCACAGTTTGCCAACAACACCGTTCGTTCGGTTGGTTGGTTACTCGTCGTCGTCTGCGGTCGAAGTGAGCGCTGGAGACAGTGAGATGCCCAGCACTGCCACCGACATGAGGATCACCCGGGACTCGAGCGCAGGGTTCTCCGTTGTCACCGCCCAGCTAGAATGATGGAAACAATAAGATAAAGAGAGAGCACAGAGTTCGTTAGAATGAGGTTGTCCACAAAGATAGAAACGTTGAAGAGCTCCGTCGCGTACCTGTCGGCGAGGAACAGCGCAAGCGCAGCGACACCGAGAGCCACAAGCGTCGCCTTGGAGTTCTCGTGCTCTTTGTTGCGGACCAGCGAGCCGAACGCGATGAGCAGCGCCAGGTTCGCGATCGCAGCAGCCGAGGCAGCCACGGTCTTGAACTCCAGTGGGGTCGAGCCGATCAGCACGAGCAGCTCCGCCGCGCAGCGCCACGAGAGCGCGATAGCGATCCACTTGGCGGACGCGCGGTCGTCCTTCTGGTGGAAGAAGAGCAGCAGCGCGACGATCGGCGTGAGGAATGGCAGCCACGCGCGCCACATGTCGCCCTCGCCCTCACTGCTGTTTTCTGGGTCGCTGCGTGGCAGGATCTGGCTCGCGAGCAGCGATCCGATCACGACCGCGACGCTCAGGAACGACACAAGCCACCCGCGCTCCGTCATCTTGGTGATCATGTCGCCGAACCCGCCTCGGTTGCTGGTGCGAGGCGATGGCACGCGATGCAGCAGCGCAGAGGTCTCCATTCCTTCTTGCTCTTCGGTCGTGACGATAGTGGTGGTGGTGCTGGTCGACGAAGACTCGTGGGCATGGGAGTGCGCTGCGTGCGAGTGGGTCTCAACCGTCTCGATCGTCTGCTGGGTCGTCTGCTTTACAACGCGTCCGTCTTCTTCGTACGCCAGCGAGATGGTCTGCGTCTCGGTCTTGACCGACTTGGGCGACGCCTTCATGCGCGGCGACTTGCGTGGCGTCGTCACCGCGTCTACCTCCACAGCAGAGCTGCTGCTAGCCGACGCCACGGTCTTGATCACGTGCGGCTCGAGTGCCTTGAGCGTCGAGCGCAATAGCACGTCCGTGTCTTCGTCGCTGTGCTGCACAGTGAGCTGCTTCTCCGGCTCAAACGAGGTCTCCGCGACCTTCTCCACCACCTTCGTCGTCGGCTTGGCGTTGGTGTTGCTCGCCGCCTTGTCGTTCTCGCTGTCGCTAGCAGCGGGCTTGCGGCGCGGGCGCGACACCGAGTTGCTGCGGCTGCGTCCGCGAGATGGTGACTTGCTCTCCGTGGCGCTCTTGGGGCGGTTCTTGCTGCCTTTCGGGCGTCCGGGGCTGCGACCGCGGCTCGGACTGCGACTGCGAGACGAGGTTGGTGTGGTCGAGCCATCGCGCTTCTTCTTGTGGTCTAGAAGGGGAAAGGAAGGACACAGATCGGATATTAGCTTCCATTTCATTCCGCACGGTCCTGCGTTCTCTCGAACAGCAGAGGCATCCAGAGAGAAAGAGAGAGATACACGCATGTGCATGTAGTACGTACTGTCTTCGTATTCGCGGATCACGGACGAGAAGCCATCAGCCATGAGGTCCATGCGGCTTTCCCTGTTTGGCGCCATGACAACAGCAAATAGAAGAAGAAGAAGCACATGAGCGACTGGTGGATAGATAGATAGATACAAACATACATGGCTAGGTAAAGCCAAACGTATCGAGAGAGAGATCAATAGAGAGAGAAGAAAGAGAATCGTACCAGGTGTTGCTTTCTTCGCCGAAGCCGCGCCATACCACCAGGTAGTGCACGCGGCCGCGGATGGTCTTTTTGTCCACGATGCGCTCGATCTCCGCCGCCATCTTCTTGTCTTGTTCTCTTCTTGCTTTTCTTTTCGTGCTTGGAGCTCTTGGCTTTGGTTTGGCTTGATGGCCGTTGGTTCGAAGACTTTTTGCGTGCTAAAACTTTTGGTTTTGCGCGCTAAAACAAAATTTCAAAAAAATGGTCGCCGACATTTATCCGGATATTCGAGAGCTGCATAGAAATATCCGATTTATTACCGGATGTTGGTGAGGTGCGAATTGTGCTGTGCTGAGCGACTTCAATCTCACCCCGCTTGAGTTCGCCACCAATAGCAGCAGCATCAACTGTGTGAACCGAGCATGGCCATGATGCCTTCAGGCGCCTTTCTTCGTATTTCCGGCTTCTTTCAAGCGCATTCGTATCTCAGTTCTGCACTCGGAAGCGGCGGCAATCGTCACCACTCAGCGAATCGCGCTCGGATCGCGGCAGTCACGATGGCAAGTGGGTCACTAACGCTGGCGCTCGGTCAAGACTGACCTCCTCGCCGACACGTTCGCGTGGTGTCAGGTCCATCGGATCATTCTCTTACCAGGGGACCACGATGAAGGGGCTGGCTCGACCAGAGTAACGAATCTGTGCTCCAGCCGATCGATGCGGACACAACGTCCGGTCTCAGCGACCATGAGGCCGAGCGCCGCCGCGCACAGTACGGGCCACACCCACTCGGAGGCGGCAAGCGCGTCCGATACCTCGTACTTACACTGCGCGCGAGTCTAGCGAGCTCTGGTGCACAATGATGAGGAAGAAGAGTGGGTCATCGTCACCCCCAGCCGTCATGAAGCTCGGAGCGCGACGTTGTAGCAGCTGTCTGTGCTGCATCGAAGTGGCAAACTTGGACTTCGAGCTGTCACCGAGATAGCGGCATCAAATGAGGTCAAATTCAAGGAATGACAGTGTTTGAGGAGAACACGTTGCAACAGTGACTACATTGAGCTAATTAGTTCGGCAAAGAGTTGAACCCTTTCACCTGCATCTAAGGCTCAACCGTTTTACCAACAAAACACAAACGTATATTAATATGTAAACTGCGAACACGGACTGGCTGTGCACTGCGAGACCCACACCCAAGAACACCTCGATACGCGGCATGATGAACAGATGACTTGAGCTGTTGGTTGTGAACTGATCACTGCTGCGCCGTCGCAATCTTCACTTGCTGCGCTGGAAAAACCTGAAGGCCTTGATCGCCTTGATCGCCTTGATCGGCGGTGTGCGCATGTCACCAATCTCGCTCGACTTGAGAAGTTGGTCGTAGAATACTTTTACCATGCCACCTATTACAGATCATAATATAGTAGATCGTTAGTTGTTGCGGTTAGTCAGGTCTGACTAATGTTGGCCAACATCCTTACCAACTTGTGTGTCCTTGGGACGAACGTAGACGTTGTCCTCATTGCTGGTGAAGGCTGCATCGGACCAGTTGGGCGAGCCACTCATCGTAAGCTTACGATCAATGATCGCAAACTTGTGATGAAAGCAGCCGCGACACTTCACGCTCACATGGACACCCTGGTCACATCAACACAAGCATTCTCAGTACCAACCTTAATCGCCCAATCATCTTTTGTCAGGTATACGTACCTTCGCTTTGAGTCGACATGGTTAGCATTTATTCACGTCCAGCGTCTTCAAGTCGGACACAATTGAGACTGATACGCCTTTCTCGATGCGGGCAACGGCAGCATCGGCCAGCTTAAAAAAAGTATAACAAGATCGGTGGCAAACAAGCCCATAGAAATCAGAAACAAAATGATATCAAGATTGCTATTCATACGTATACTAACCTGTTCATGCGTGAAGACGTACACACATATCTCGATTGATTCCAACGCTGTCGACAGGGCTCGAATCATCTTCGGGATCGCCTCTTTGTCATTACACGTAATAAACTCGACTTTGATCGCCTTTGGGCCATTCGGTATCCTGCGCACCGCGTTACAGCTGACGTTGAGGCCAAGACGTGTTGCCAAGGTTTTTGCCGAGAGACGCGTGTTGCTCTGTTTTAGCTCGAGAAGTTGCGACTTCCGCTCGGTGTCGATTTTCTCAGGGGGTCCTGCTGGTCGCCCTAATGGAAGTCCTTTGTTGACTCGCTGTTGTCTCCTATGCTCGCACTGGTTAGAGCGCACCCAGGCTCACGTTCAACGCGGTCACCACCTGAGCAGGTGAACGCCCGCCAATACCCACGCGTACGCGATCTTGTTCCGCTCTGCTACGTTCGAACGGAATGCATTTGTCTACAAAGACAACCGAGTCAAAATCCCGAAGTATTACATTAGTATGATAGTACTTCTCCAAGAAACCTTAGCTGGGCGTGACTGGCACAAAAATATTGTTATCCCCGCGTCACAAGCGCGTTGCTGTGTGTGACGCGGGTTGAAAAGCACAACCCACACAGTCCATTTCTAGATTTGACCAGAGAAGAAGAAAGCAGAAAAGCGCGAGGAGGATGATCCGACTGAAGGCCAAGCAGCAGGAGAAGAAGGCGGAAGACGAGAAGAACGCCGAGGCCACCGGCGCGGACGGCGCGACCACCAGCGAGGAGAAGCCCAAGACCGTGAAGATCCTGGGCGTCGGACGAGGCAAGCGCACCGGCGCGAACAAGGAGAAAAAGCGCACGCCCGGCGAGATCCGTATTCAGAAAGGTATGGTGCGCTACTTGATAGGAATTACGCTGTTGTAGTGTATTTGGCCTTTGGATGCGTGTCGGGGAAGTGTGCGACTGATGGAAATGGATGGGGGATTGTTTGCGTGCGTTTGATGCAGACATTGCGGAGCTGGACGGCGGTCAAGCCGCGACGGTGACATTCCCAGAAGTGAACGACTTGACTCTCTTTGACGTGAAGGTGCGAAAGAAATGGCGATGCAAGCGTTCATGTGAGGGTAAACGCGTGGAAGTGGCTAATGGTGTGTGACTGACGTATTTGTAGATCTCGGTGGACACGGGGCTCTGGAAGGGGGCGACTTACAACTTTAACTTTAAGATCCCGCCGATGTACCCGCACGAGCCTCCAAAAGTGCGCTGCCTCACAAAGGTATGTGCTATTGTTGCTGCGAGTGCATTTGTCGAGTGCCGCATTACACTCAAGGTACTCACACGGTTACGCTGTCACTCTTTGTTGTTAAATGATAGATCTACCACCCGAACATCGACCTTGACGGCAACGTCTGCCTGAACATCTTGCGCGAGGACTGGAAGCCAGTGCTGGACATCAACTCGGTCATCTATGGCTTGATCTACCTGTTCTACGAGCCAAACCCGGATGATCCGCTGAACAGAGGTACGCTAGGTTACACCACCGTCGTCACGATTGCCAATGTGATTTCTAATACTCATCGCTCGTATGGTGCTGCTGATGGCACATGTTCTTTCCTGCGAGCAGAAGCGGCAGAGCTGTTCCGCAATGACCCAACGCAGTTTGCGAACCTCGTGAAGCGATCTCTTCGGGGCTACACGGTCCAGGGGATCGAGTTCGAGGCGCTCGTGTCCTAGAGATGCATGTAGTTGGTCGTTCATTTGGGTTTAAGAGAGAACTGAGGAATGGGAGTGGAAGTTTACGAGCAGCCATGACGGGCAGATGGAGTGTAAGCTGCCGAGCGTGATGGCAAGTTGATTGCGACCCTGGCACATTCGTTTATTCATCGAACTCTCTTTCCACGGTGAATATGCATAGGCTGTTTTACACACCTTGCATCTCGTACTGTAAATCGTGGTTGTGTAGGAGCGTCGAAAGATACCCAGGAACTTCGTTCCCTACTGACGTAGCACCACTGATTGGGCCTCTGGCCCTTCGAAGGTACGCGAGGTGACCCTCACCTCGGATCGCGCTCGTCGCCATCTTCCAGATATTCGACGCGGTGTTCGTGTTTCGGTTTCGCAGCCTGAAGCAGGACTTACACCTGACTAGCCCGTGACGCAAGATACTGCCGCTCCTGTACGGTCGAGGGTTCTTGCAGACCCGGGACGTCATACACTCGCCCTGTTCGCACGCACTGCACCTGGAGCTGGTGCGGAACTCATCGACCAGGTACACGTCATAGCCCGCCTTCCGAAACATCATCCTGAAGTCCTTGCCCTTGACGGGCTCCGTGAACCTGCGGTGCTGCCTTTTCATGACTGAGGTCACAAACTGTCTGCCGAATGTGGGCAGTTCGTCGCCCTTCTTGCAACAATGGAGCAGGTACAGCTTGAGCAGCTGGAGCGTGTGGATCATGATGCCGTTGGTCTGTAGCGCGGCATCGGCTAGCTTCTCCATGACGAGATTGTTCTTGGCGACCCTCTCGAGGCTCGTCTTGACGCAGCGGTAGGGCCGATCCGGTGGTTCCTTCATGTTCTCCGTTCGAGCGCGTTCGCTTGAGCTGTAAAACCTAGACAGGTGTGCCGATGTGAACAAATGTAGAACTGACTATGCATTGGAAGGAAGCGAGCGGAGATCGACGGCCGAGATCCCAGATTCCAGCGGTGCCTCACGTTTAAAAGTGAGGAGACAGCGATCCTCCATCCACATCGCTTTTAAAGGTGAGCGATAGACGTTGCGACCCAATCCAACTTCCTGCAGATATTGGACGCAAATTGCTTCAAATCCAGAGCTTGTGCTGAGGAGTGCAGCTTATGGAAGATTGTGCTCAAACAAACAGGTTTTGGCAAATCGGACGTGATTTTCTCCGTAACCTACAATTTTCCTCATTTTCCTCCTGTGTTTTTGGGTGTTTGCAGTGAAAATAAACCCTAAACCCTAAGGAGTATTTTAGTCCAATCAGCAGCTTCCAATTCGCATTGTTTTCCATACAACACCTTGGAAGGCGCGTGCACATATTTTTTCAGGAGGACAATGGATATGGTGATGACCCCGACCGCCGCCGCCGTCGCGGCTGCGCAACTGCAGACAGCGACCATGGCGGCCGCGACGCCTGCTGCTGCTGCTTCTGCTACTACTGCTGCGGCGTCAGAGACGACTCAGGCGAACAAGAACGCGCCGCACCTGCACTCGGTGGCCAGCTCTCTGCGCTCGTGTCTCGACGGGATGCTGCCGGACACGCTGCGCAACGACGCCGCGGCGTTCCATCAGCACTGTGCGTTAGTCCTTCTCGACTTATATATACTGTGTGTGTGTGTGTGTGTGTGAATGAGCAACAACCGCTAACTGACTACATATGCGTATATGTTGGTGGCATTAGTGGACCAGCAGAAGAACCGCATCCAGACCGAAAAGAACTCGTGGCGCTTTGGCTTGAACTACCTCTTTGAGACGCTCAAACAGCACAAGGACTGGTACGCGCGCAACCAGCAATTCGTGCAGCTCAAGAAGGATGTGAAGCGCTTCGAGACCCACGTGTCGACAATCCGCTCGATCCTCTCGGAGAGCGTGAGCAAGCTCGACCTCGAGGCGGGGCTGCGCGTGGCCGAGCTCGAGGGCCGTGTCGGCGCCTACAAGATCATGTTCGAAGTCACCAAGATCGTCACGAAGCTTAGCCGGCCGCTCGTCAAGCTGCAGGTGAGCCTTTGGTCTCTGTGTCTTATCATGCGGGGTTTATGTGTATAGCGTTCAAAGTATCTGCGTGCGTGATTGCTTAGATCCTGAAACCCGACGAATCGTCGCTGTCGATCTACTGCGATACGTTTGTCCTGGACATTGTGCTCGTAGGCGGAGAGGGAGCAGTGGAGTCGGCGTCGCTGACGACCGTCGAGAAGGACCAATCCATGCAGTTTCCCGAGCGAGACGAAGACTTGCTGCGCTCGCTCAAACTGCTCGCGGCAGGCGAGAGCGCCAACTTCATGGTAAAGCACCGAGTGACTGAGTTTAGCTATCAACGTGGAGATGTGCTGCTGCCTACTTGCTGGTAGACATGCTGATATCTGACGACGTTCTTGCTGCTGTTTTTAGGAAAAGCTCGTTCGACTGATCAACCGCGCCGAGTTGGCTGTGAAGTACCCGTCACGTAAGATTATGCTGTTTGTTCTGATATTTTACATACTCCCATCTAGAATTGCCTAACCTGGTGCTTTTTTTTATTTCTTGCTGCAGTCAATTTTGAGCAGCTTGAGGAAGACTTGTACCAGAAGATCTCGGAAGCGTGCAGTCAGCAGGTAGCGATTTTGTGGATCATCATCACCACCTGAGGGTCTCTGTTGTATGTTTGTCTAACTCGTGCGTGGCGATGCTGTGTCATTTATCTGCAACACAACAGAAATGCTGGACTCCAAAGCGTGCAGTGGAGGGCATCACGATCCATTTCAAAGACCCGCTGAACTGCGCACCAGTCGTCGAACCGCCAAGAAAGAAGATGAAGGTCGCGGATGATTCGCAAGGACTCGGAGCCCTTGGTTCAGCTGCAGTAGCTGGGATCACTGTGGTCGGCGACTTGAGTGCGCTTGAGCAGCCTGTCGTGATGGCTGGTGCTGCTGCTGGTAGTAACAGCGGTGGTGTCGCTGGAGAGTCTGGAGCCAGTAACGGCGAAGCTGGTCCAAAGGATGTTGAGACCACGACACCTCTTGCGAATGGGGAATGGTCGGGAAGCATCAGCTTCATCGAGTGGCGTGGTGAAGTCGCGCTTCATGTCGTTGGCTACACTCCAATTGTGATGGTCGGAGCGCAGGCGAGACGGCTGGCGCTCGTCGCGATGCGCAAAGATGCTGCTGAAGCTGGTGCTGCTGCAGTCGCGCCAACTACTGTGGACCCTCTAGAAGAGGAGAAGAACTTTAATGAGTTTGTGAGCTGGGTCTCACCAGAAGGGGACAAGCCGATCTCACCCCAGCTTCACTTTGCGCGAGACCACAGCGTTTGCTCGGTCTTTCCGGTCAAGTCCGACCTCGGTATGCGTCAGGAGTACTCGCTGACGACGAAAGAGATCTCCGGTGGATTGCGCCTCGCCTCGTTTCCAATTCCGGTATGTTTAGTTTAGTTTTGCCTAAGTTGCGGTATGGGGAAACTGGGTATCTTACTTACAAGACGCTTTGTTGTGCTTGAATTGGTATGTGAGCAGCTCACGAATGCGACGACCGCGACTTTTGTGAACGTTCTCCAGATCTGCGGCCACAGTCTCTTCTTCCACTCGGTGCTACTCTCGGCGTTCTGCTCCAAGAACAACACGTTTGGACGACGCATCCCAGCGGACAGCGAAGATGCTGTGAATGGTACGGGGAGAATCTGGAATACATCTGGTGTTGCACCTTTGAAGTCTATATGTTCTAACTCAGTGCTAATTCTATGTATCTGTTTGCCTAGCTCTCATTAAAGTAGACGTTGCGGCACCAGAACGCATCACGCTGAACACTGGCGAGCTCTTGGGTCACGGAAAGGAAGTGCTGATCGAAATCGGCACGAAAATGGATGGCTCGCTCGAGATGAGTACAAAGCTCCTCACGACGACGCCGCGTGCGAACGGCGCTGGCCCTGGCAATGGGCCTCTCCAGTTGGAAAGTGCAGTGACGATGCAGAAACTGTCGTCGGCGTGCCACTCGGTGCCTTTGCTCACGTATTACGCGTTGAAGCGCGCGTTGGAAGCGAAGAACGGACAGCCTGTCGCCCGGGCGTCCGCGACCGCGAACGGCGAAGACTGCAACGGGATCGTGGCGCTCGACGATGATCTCTCGGTCGCGATGAAACTTGAAGGCGAAGAGGACATGCTTTTGGACGACATGGGGCTCTTCTAACCGTAATGTGAATACTTTGCATTTTGTGTGGGTGTGTATTTTTGATGGCAAAAATGAAATGTATTGGGGGAGAGTTGTACTTTCTGTCTCTTATCACCCGCCAATGTCAGGGAGAGTGCCGCCAGCCAGATCCTGCAGCGAACTGGACGATCTTCGATGGACACCGCCACCACCAGCAGCGTTGGGGGTTTTGAAAGCGGGTCCTCCCACCCGAGACGCTGTTGTGGACGACAACGTGCGCTCGTTGATCTGCGACGCGATGATCTCCTGATCACCCTGGTATACGTGTCCGTCGACACCAAGCAAGAACCTGATAAGAGCATCAAGAGGAGCCAGCAATAACAAGGTCAGCCAGTTTGTCTTTGTGAAGTGTCAGCATTCGATGCTTACCCTTCACTCGTGCTGTCCGACAGATTGGCTATTCGGCTGCTGGAGCTGGAAGGGACGCCTACTGTACTCGGAAGGAATGGCGCGCTGTGGTTGTTGTTGTTGTTGTTATTGCTGCCACCGCCTCGTCCAGCAAAACCTTTCTCTGCTGGCGCTGAGGACCCGAGAGCGAAGCCGCCGCCATACACAGGAGCCATCTGGTGCGGGTTCTTGTTGATCAAGCTGCTGGTGCCATTGTTGCTGTTCGCTGCGGGGTCTCGGATCGTGCTGTTGCAGGAGAGGCATTTCTCCTTCTCGAGGCTGGGTAGCATCCCGCCTCGCTTCTGGTGGGAATTGTGGCTGTGACCGTGCGGAAGAGCGTTCTTTCCCGTGAGGAACGCATTCTCTGGTTCGCCAAGTGTCTTTTGCGCCTGGACAATCGACGCGTTCATGCTAAAGTGGCACACAAGTAAGTGAAATCGTCAGGTATCACGATTCAGGTAGTAAAAAAATCAATGAAGACAAGAGCAACAGTGATCCATACGTACCCTTCGGAGAGCGACTTGAGCAGCGCGATCATCTCGTCCTTGTCCGCCTTGTTCTTGAGCGCCGAGAAGACGTCGTCGCGGTTCATCTTGAGGTCGATGAACGAGCGCAGGTTCTCCACCTGCTGCCGCACGCGCGAGTCGTAGAGCACCTGCTCCTTGACTTCGAGCAGATCCTTCTTGTCCGCTTTGCTCTCGCTCAGGTGGGTGACGAGCTGCTGGAGCTCCTGGCTCACGCGCTTGAACTCGTCTTCTTCGCCGATGACCGACGCAAGCGCCTTGTCCAGCTGGTTGCAGATCTCCTCGTACTTGCTCTCGATCGCTTCGTCCACGCGCTTCCGGTCCGCCTTCTCGAGCAGCAGCCGCTGGACGTCCTCGACCGCGCACGTGTTGTCGTCGAGCGTGCGCCGCGTCTCCAGAATCATCTCCTGCACGTTCTTGCCCTGCTTGATCATGCGGTCGCTGCAGTCGCGGAGCGCGTCGTCTTTCTTGCGGTTCTCCTTCTCGACCACTTCGATCCACATGGCAAGCGAGAGCTTGTTGTGCAGGATGTGGTCCGAGTCGAGGAACAGCTCCTTCTCCTCGGTGTTCATGCGGTCTTCGAGCTGCATCGCGAACTGCTTGATGACCTCCTGGTCCTCGCGGATCGCTGTGAAGCTCTGCTCGGTCTGTGTGACAAAGTCGTCGTAGTTTGCACCGAGCACGTCGACGCGCTGCTGGAACACGTTGAGCTCCTCGCGACTGGTCTTGACCTGCGCCGCGACGTCGTCGATCTTCTTGAGCTGCTCTTGCTGCTTGCTCTGGAGCACCTCGAGCTCGTAGACTTTGGTATTGGTCTCGTCGCACTGGCCCTGCAGCGTGAGCAGCTTGGTGTTGACACGCTCGACGTACTTCTGCGCGTTCTTGCTCTCACGCTCCATCTCGCTCATCTTGTCGCGCAGGCGGTCGAACTCGTCCACCATGTAACGCATCGCGTCCGCCTGCATGCGGATCGCCTTGAGCAGCACTTTCTTGGATACGTGGGGCTTCTCGAGCACGGTCTTACCGTCGAGCTCGAGGCTTAGCCGCTGCCAGAGCTCTGGCGTACCCAGCCCGATCTGGCTCGCCGAGAGTGTCGCGTCCACTTCATTGCGCTGCATGGCTTCAGGGCTACCAATGCGTGCGAGCAGCAGCTACAGAAGCTGAATATCAGCTGGAAGCTGCAGGGAAGGGTAGGAGTGTGCTAGTGGTCATCAGGTTTGTCTGTGGTCGCTGTATTTATATCTAAACTATTTCTCCATCATCTATAGCATTATCACCTTCACTTTTGAAATAGCTACACTTTGCCACATTGGGATTGGACGAAATGTAGCCATTTGGACGGACTGTTGTAGCCATGATGTACATCACATTGAAAGTCCTTGCAGAATCAAAGCAGGTGTTCTTCATGTATTCAGTAGGAAATAAATGGTGGTGGTGGTGGTGGTGCTCTCTCTGTCTTATTTCTAGTCTTCTTTTTCTGCATACAATTCAGGATCCTGATATGATGAGGCTTGGGTTTACTGTTACATAATGCACTTGTGAGTCGTGTCTTGTTTTACAGAGAGTGATTGGACTGGGGTTGCATTTGGGTTTACGGAGCAATCAGCACTGGCACTTCTTCTCGTCGCAGTTTGTTGAGAGACGAGTCGAGGTTGATGACTCCCAGAAGCTTGCCGTTCTTGACCACGTACACCTGCGTCCACATGCTCATCGCCGCGATTTTGTGCACACGACACAGGTTGACATACTCACCCACCTACGTGTGCGATTGAAAAAGAACCAAGAGCCATTAGACCAAATACTACAAACAAAATAAGCAGGAACCAATGAGAACGTACTTGAGGCGGGTAACTCTCGACTGGGATCGAGTCGAATGTGAACGGCGCAAACGGCGGACCGAGTTGCAGCTGGAAATAAAAACAGAAATTTCAGTTTGAGAATCTTATTCGTGAGGAAACAGCTGAGAATGTCTGGTGAGCGAGTCATGAGTTCACGTACCACGCTGCCCGCGCTCGTTTGTTCCTTCGACTGAAAGTTTAAGAGCGAGATGTCGTCCACGACCGCGCCGTGTTTCTTGTCGAATCGGAGTGTGTCGGACACAAGCTTGAGGATCTTCGCCGCTACATTCGGGCTCGTGTCAGACGGCATCTGCATTGTACAACACAGTCAAAAGTTAGCTCATATCTTCTCAGAAGAGCTTTAGGTTGCTTTTTGCATCGTGCCTCTGGTTGATGGACTGCAAAGAACCGCGCAATGCCGACTTCCAAATCAAAGCGTCGAACGCACCCCTACAAAGTTTCAAAGTGTTAGTGACAGGATTATCATCCCATGTCATTCACGAGAATTCATGAAATGGTTTGCTCACAATCAGCATTCGGTTTTCGTGGTCGTCGCAGATTGGGAAGTACTCTTCCGTTTTGTAGGCACTCTAAAAAACAACAACACAGAGAGAATCTGTTAGTATGCAATATCACACCGAACAGAATGTTAAGGGTACCCGAATTTGAACACGTACCAATGCCTGCAATGCCTCGGTGTAAGTCGTCTCCCTTGTGAAGATCACATTCACTGGGTTCATGTTGTTGTCCGCAATCTTTTGGTTGAGCACGTACTCGTTAAAGTCGTAGCAGACCGAATGCAAACCCGCCCACTCAGCGAGCACATCGTAGATCGATGGCGCGATCGTGCCGCTCACAAAATACGCCACGATACACGCAAGCATGACAGGAATCATGTGGCTGAGCTGACCGGTGAGCTCGAAGAAGATGACCGACGTCGACACTGTCTGAGTCGCTGACGATGCAAAGCACGCGGCACCCACGACGGCGTATGTGGCTGGGGACTGCGACGGGTTCCAGTGCTTCATCAGTGTTTCTCCATACAATCTTCCCATCGCCGCGCCGATCGTAAAGAGCGGACCAAAGACTCCGATCGAGAGCGGCGAGCCGCACGGCAAGATGCTGGTGGCGAACTTAAGGCAGATGTAGATGAACAGCGTCACGTTCGGCCACTCGGTGATTTGGGTCCACTGAGGCAAGCTCAGTGGCTGGTCGCGAAACACTTCGTTCACAAAGAGACGATCTGAGAGTCGCATGATCTTCAGCGGGTACGTGATTAAGCCCGTGGTGATGCAGATCGACAGAATGTGCACAATGCGGCGCTTGTACGATGGTTGCGTCAGCCCGAACATCTCAAACATCTTCATCTGGACTTTCCGCATGAGAATCGCGAGCTGGCAGAAAATGCCCGCGCCAATCTAGAACAGAGATGAAAGTTTGTTAGGATTCAGGATTTCTTCTGGAAATGTACCAAGGCAAAGCGATAAACAATACGCTGCGAGAGCTTACCCCCGTGATGACACCGAGCAGAACGAAGTAGAAGATGTCCCAGTCCATGTCAAAGCCCGAGAACGTCGTGCGCTCAAAGAGCACGTCGCGCTTGATAAAGAAAATGACCTTGAACACCAAGATCGTGATCGACGAGCAGATCACACCTTCCCAAAGACACTTGATCTCGTAGTACTTGGCTGTCACCTCAATGCTGAAGAGCACGCCACCCAGCGGCGACCCGAAACTTGCAGTGATCCCACCAGCGACAGCTGAGGTATAAAATTGCAGAACAGGAGAAAAGAATCAGTCCATCGTACTATGCTCCAAGTTACTGTAAGCCAATTACAAGCACCCAGTACCTGCTCGCAAGTAGTTGTAGTTCTCCGGACCAAAGTAGACACGGCGGAAGAGCGCCATCTTCCCCATCAGGAACGCGAGGATCGCGACAATGTGCGTGAACGGACCTGCACGACCAACCGAGAGCCCAGAACCCGACGCCATCACTGTGCCGATCGACTTTGCAACAAACGTCCGGAACGACAGAATATCACTCGGGTTCTGGAACACGCCCGCGAAGAGCGCACGCATCTTTGGGATCCCCGATCCGTCGGACGCAGGCGAGAGGAACTGACCGCAGGATGTCGAGATGATGCTGAGCGACACGCACCAGAACGTCCAGATGAAGAAACCCCAGAACGAGTTTTCGCCGACCGCATCGATAAGCAGGCGGCGCCACTTGAACAAGTAGCGAACCGAACCATCAATGTAGAGACTGCGCGAATAATAGTTTTGAGTTAGACAAAACTAGACCAAGGGGACACCGAACAGTGTATCAAGCACCTCACCCATACAACGCGCAGATCACCCCCAAGAGAATCAGGTAGAGCCAATTCACTGGAGAGTACGGCAAGTTTTTGCAGAGCCTGAGCATGCGCACACATAGCTGGCGGACCGTGTACGATCCGAGCTTGCGGTCGATATGGATGAGCTTCTCGAAATGATCCTGCGAAGTTGCCTGCTTCCACGTATCTGCACCCAGAATAAACATACACAACATGCAAAAGCTGAGTTGGTTGTGCAATTGAGATCAATTCACAGTCGCTACAATGAGATCCATACCATACGTAGCCCCCGACATGGTGTCCTTCTCGGATCAGGATCTGCTGTAGCAACTCTGTTTGAGCTTGCCTCCTGTGATTTCTGGGCACTCGACGTTAGCAGCAGCAGCAGTACACACGCTCGCACTCGGACTCAAGAGCAGAACGACGACGTTGAAAGTGTGTGTGAGAGAGAGCGAGCGAGAGAGAGAGAGATCGCGGTGGCTGATCTGAGAGAATGAAGTGAGGCTGGAAGCGTCGGCACCTGTTGAAAACCGTTACCACTTTGTGTTCATAAGCGAAACCAAGGAAAAAAGATAGAAACGGAGATACTTCCTTGTCATGCGTTTGCGCTCATGAATGAGTGAATGCGCTCCAAATGAGTCCAAGCTGCCTGACTTGGCCTCTTCATCAACAAACCTGTGAGAGAAATCTCCGTTATAATTTTGGCTGGTTTTGGCTGCAACTTGCACAAAAATTGCCCAGAGCAATCAAAGCCTGACAAAGTGCACAATCCTCACTCGATTGTCTGCACTTAAAATGGTTCACTCAATTAGCATAGGAGAAACAATGCAGAAATACAGATACATCGTATATATTACATGAAGAGAACGCTGCCGCGCGTCACAACCAGACTCACCAAAAGGTGCAGAATGCAACCACTCGACGCAGTGTCAAGAAAAGCTGGAACTCCTTTACCTGTCTCAGTAACGATCCCCAGCTTTTAGGACCCAAATGCGAACGGTCTCGTCGTCGCTTGCGCTTGCAATCACATCCGTGCGAATGGGGTGACACTGGACAGTGTTGATGACGCTGGAGTGGCCTTGCAGGGTGGCTACAAGCTTCCCCGTATCTCGTTGCCACAGATAAATTATCGCATCTGTGAAAACAAAAACAATGAGAATGATGACTGAAAGACGTTTCAGGGTTTCCGTGAAAGTACATTCCGCTGGGTGTACCTTCGCTTCCAGATGCGATGATCTCGCTGTGACTCCCACTGAAGCATGGTCTCGTCACGTAGCGCTGCTCCTTCAAACCACTGTATTTCGCGACAATCAGCTCCGCGTCGATCTCGAGGCACGCGATCTCTTCGTCTTGAATGAAGTTCACCAACAAATATGTCCCCGAAGGCGATAGGCTGATGCACGAGATGAGCACTTCTGCTTTGAAAAAGGGCTCGTCAGACTTGGACGCAAGGTCGTAGACCCGGATCTCGACACCGGAAACCAACACAAACACCCTTTTGCCGTCAGGATGAACCGCAATGTCGAGGATGCGGCGCCCGCCCCATTGATACGCCATGCTTCCATCCGCAGCATTCTAAATCATAGACAAAGCAAAGCTTCTTTTAGAAAACCCTTCAGAGCTGCAAAAAGGAAAATGACGATCGTACCCATAGCAACAGCGATTTCTCTACACTTCCACTAAGGAATTGTTGTCCACTTGGAGTCCACTGCACAGAGGTCACGCCGTCTGCAGGATGGTGGAACTCGTGTTGGCACTTGCCCGTCTGTCAGAACGAACGAATTACAGATCTTAGCCACATTTGACAACTGGCAAATCTTCAACGTGATGGCACATACTGAGATGTTCCACTGCTGAATCGTGTTATTTTCACTTCCACAGGAGAGCAACTGCTGGCTATCAGGAGACCACGCCAGGCAGTCGCCTGCGCCATTTGCGAATTGGAATACGTGAAGAACCTTTGGTTTCTATCAGCAGCAAATCGAACCAGGATGCTCATATGTCAAGTACTTCTGATAGTGTTGTGATATGCAACGGGAATCTAGATACTTGCAAACGTACCAGGTGAGTTTTGCTGGGCGAGTCCTCTGGTGAATTGCCGAACGCGAGCTTCCAAACGATGATCGCTCCATCGCGAGAACTCGATGCCATAAACGCGCCATTGGGGGAAAATTTGAGGTCCAGCACGTCACTCGAGTGCTTTAACAGGACGTTCGCACACTCTCCAGTTACAGGAGCGTCATAGGCTGCCAGCAAGCTGTTGTTTTCCACATCTGCTTCCGCACCATTTTGCACGAGGCGCTGTTTCATAGAGAATATGTACTCCCAGTTAGGCAACCATACCTCATCCTTGCTTTCATATGGGCGTGCATGTATAAGCATAACGTACGCCGAGTGCACCTCGCGGGATGATCTCATCGGGACTCGCCAGTTGCTCTATGTGAGCGAGAATCTCGCGCTCTCTCCACGGTATCGTCACAATGCCCTCAAGTTCCCGCTCTTCTCGACACAGCAGCAATAGCGCCAGATCTTTTGCCTCTGCTTCGCTCTGATTGAACACAATGAGTAGAGAAACATGTAAGAAACATGCGTAGACACTAAGCAATAAAAAGTGTTCTTGCTCAAGCAAAACCATATTCTCACCATCTGGAACACTGGTAGAATCTCGTGATGGAGCGTCGAAAGCGCGGCACGCAGCTGCTCTTGCATCAACAGGTCCAGAAACTTGCGCTTCAGCAGGAGAAGCGAGGCTTCGCGCGCCGCCTGTGGTGACCGCATACGAACCACCATCGTCGCTGCTGATGCTGGTGCATCACCGTCGTGCCCGATTAGGCGTAGCGCGTGGTCCCACTCGCGGGCCTCCACGCACTTTTGCAGCTGCTTCATCGCTTCCGAGCGCAATTGGATGTGTGCTTCTTGCTCAAGCGCCGCTGCTGACGCGTTGTAGCCGAGATCGTAGAGTTCGCGCAGCAGCAGCCGCGTCCATTTCCGCTTCTTCTCGCGCGCATTGCCGTCGTCGTCGTCATCGCTCTCTATAAGCGCCAGGTCCAGGAACGCGCTGCTTTCAGCGCCTCCACTACTGCCACCACTTGTCGTAAGAGTGTGGTGATTGTCACTCTCGCGCTTGCGCTTCGCGTCGTCCGGCGGCGAGCACGCGCGGAGCTTGTCTAAGGAATGTCGTTCGGCCATCTTGCGCTTTTCTTCAACCTCTTTCTGCAACGAGTACGGCGTAACCAGAAAGTCAGCTTCGCCTCTAAATTTGAATAAATATGTCAATAAAACGCGCTTTATCTATTTTACACAGTTCTTTACTGAAGTTGTTTGGTATTTTACATGTATTTGTGGTTCAGCAATATTTTTTAAAGAGGCTGATAACTCGCGAGAAGCAGGAATTCGGAATTAAGCGAAGGGAATGTGAAGATCTCGGATTCACTTCATCCATCGTGATGTGACATCACACTCATCAACACCTTCATTCATTCGTGGACCATCAATCCGCCGATGACAAGCAGCCAAGGGCACCACTTGAAAAAGCGATCAGCGATGTGGAAGCGCGTGCTCTCGACCGTCACGACGACGCAGCGCCAGGCGATCAACATGGTCTCGGACACGGTCACGCGGCCCTCGGACGCAATGCGCCGCGCGATCGCTGCTGCACCCGTGGGCGATGACGTGTACGGCACCGACCCGACCGTGAACAAGCTCCAGAAGTACGCGGCGGAGCTGCTCGGCAAGCAGGCGGCGCTCTACGTGCCATCGTGAGTTGTTTGCTTTGGTATCTGCTACGTAGGTGTATGTATAGTTGACATCACTAACGCGTTGCATTGTGTTTTTTGTCTTCGCAGCGGAACGATGAGCAACCTGATCGCGCTTGGCGCGCATTGCCGTCGAGGTGACGAGATCATCGTCGGCGACAAGGCGCACATCTTCATGTACGAAGGCACTGGCGCAAGTGGTGCGTATTGAGTTATTCTAGCCGTAGACGCGTGATATTCCACTCCTAACTGACTGAATGCTCCTTCTCATTTCGTTGCAGCGTACATGGGCGTGGGGCTGCACACGATCAAGAACCAGCCAGATGGCACGCTCAAGCTCGCGGATATCCAGAACGCGATCCGGGCTGACGACCCGCACTACCCGCGCACGCGTCTCGTGGCCCTCGAGAACACGCACAACACGTGTGGAGGCCGCGTGCTGCCTCTCGAGTTCATTCGCGAAGTGGAGGAGCTCTGCCAAGACACCAAGCTCAAGCTGCACATCGACGGTGCGCGCCTCGCGAATGCTAGCGTGGCGTCGGGGGTTCCAATGGCTGACCTTGTAAGTGGCGCGGACTCGGTGTCGCTCTGCCTGAGCAAGGGACTGGGAGCGCCAGTGGGCTCGATCCTCGCAGGCACGGAGGAGTTCATCTACAGTGCCAAGCGACTGCGCAAGTCGCTCGGTGGCGGCATGCGTCAAGCCGGAGTCATCGCGTCCGCGGGTCTTTTCGCGCTGGAGCACCAATTCGAGCGCCTCGCAGAGGACCACGCGAACGCCAAAACCTTGGCGCAAGGACTGGTAGCATGAGCCCACGCCATTTTCTTCGTCCACTATAACAACAACAGCAGCTCACTCTTTCTATCACACCATTTGTAGGCTAAAATCCCAGGCATTGACGTGAACGAAGACGACGTGGACACGAACATTGTATTCTTCCACATCATCCCGGACGCGAAGCTCAACGCCGCCAAGCTAGTCGAGAAGCTCGACAGCGAGAAGGGCATTCTCGTCGGAGGCGGGTATTGGAACGGCGAGAAAATCCGCGTCGTCACGAACCTCCACGTCACGTCGCAGGATATTGAGTACACCGTGGCTTCGATCCGTGAGCTCATGACGTAAGAGGGTCGAAGCGTGGATGGTACACAACAGTACTATACGTATGGCTGAAGACATAGAGAACGATAAGAGAGAGCGAGAGAACAAGGAAACCAACCACTTGGCTGAAATACAACTACCGGTATCTTGAGCTCCTATACTGCCATTGCCTTCATCAACACATACACGGGTCGTCCAATATCCAGTTCAATGTATTCGCCATTAATAGTATCTATCTATCTACACAGTTCCCGAGTCCACAACATCGCTAATGGGTCATCTCAGAAACTCTCTTAGGCGTGGGCTCTCGCGCGTCGAGCAAAGCCAATCGCGAGCACGACAGCCGACGCGCCGAGCAGCGCGAGCCCGACCGCCTGCTGGTGGCGGTCGACGAACTCGTTCACGGTGTCCAGGTAGCTCTTGTTCACGGGCGACGCAGTCTCCTCGGCGGCTTGGCCCTGAACCGCTGGCTGTTTCTTCTTTGGGCTGACGACCTTCTTTGGTGCCGGTTTCTTGCTGCCAATATCCTCAATGTCCTTGTGCTGACCTCCATTCTCCGTTTCGTTCTTGTTCTTGAGCGCCAACTGGCCGCACGCGCCGTCGATGTCCGTGCCGTGGTTCTCACGGATCGTGGCTTTCAAGTTGTACGGGTCGCGCAGTACGCTGTGGAACTCGCGGATGGCCTCTGGCGATGGGGATCGGAATTGCGCGCCGACGTCAGTCGTGTTGTATGGGATCAGGTTCACGTGCACCGAGCGGCCCTGGAGGAGCTTGCCGAGGATGTGCGCGGTCTCGATCGAGTCGTTCACACCTTCAAGCATGCAGTATTCGACCATCACCAGACGTCCCTCCCTGAGAACGTAGTCACGAAGGTCATAGGTGATCAGTAAATAGGAATGAATACACCATGACAACTACCCCAGCACAGAGAACGTACTTGATCGCGAGATGCTCGTCAATCGCCGCCATGAGCTTGTCTAGAGGGTACGCCTTGGATGTCGGCACGATCTCCGTTCGCATCTCCTGCGTTGGTGCGTGAAGCGAGAGCGCCAGACGGACCAGTGGCGCATCCTGTTTAGTCAGATGAAACGAGAGCAACATGTCAGCATAACAAATACAAACTTGCAATACGCACGTTATATTGCTGGACCCACCTTGGTCAACTGACGGATGCGGTGGATCACGCCGACTGTGGAGAGCGTGATGTGCTTTGGCGCGAGCCCAAACACGCTGGTCATCGCCTTGATGGCCTGCAGCACCGCGTCGTAGTTGTTCAGCGGCTCGCCCATGCCCATGAACACGACGTTGCGGATCGGCGACACCGTGTTCGCATACGCGAGCTGCTCGAGAATCTCTCCGCTCCAGAGGTCGGCGATGATGCCCATCGTGCCGGTCGCGCAGAACGTACAGCCCATCTGGCAGCCGACCTGCGAGGACACGCAGAGCGTGTTGCGGCCCGTGTGTTTCATGATTACGGCCTCAATCTCGTGACCATCCTGCAATCGTAGCAGCAGCTTGACCGTGCCGTCTTTCGAGCGCTGCTCGGCGGTCAGCGTCGTCGTGAAGTGCGCAAAGTTGGCTTCGAGTAGCTCCACGAGCTTCTTGGACAGGTGCGGGATCTGGCGGAACGTGTGCGTCGGGTGCTGCGCCAGGTGGCGCCAAATGTTGAGCGCGTGCACCTCCTTGAAGCCGTGCTCGCGCAGGAACTCGGGCAGCGCCGTCTGATCGAAGATCGGCAGCGGACTCAGCGTGCGCTTCTTCACCATGGTTGTTTCTTTCTTCTTGAGCTCCTTTTTGATGAGCTTGTGTTTGATTTGATCATTAAACAAGCACACAAGCACGGGCGTCAGTCAGTCAATCGTTTCCACCCAACCAAGGCTTGGTACAGTGTGCCGATTTCTGTGTACCATCACGACTGGTACGTTTTCTTTAGGTACACTGTACCACAAAACTGTACCGATACGAATGGTACGATTGGTGGATCAAACTGGTGCGCGATAATAGTGTGTACCACATAGAACCAGGACTGCTGCTGCTCATTCAATTCATCACCCATCGCCATTTCGAAGGAATCAATCAATCTGCAGCGCGTGGGGAAGCAGCAACTTGGCAAGACAGGCGACGTCGCGCGCGCGAGTGGAACGAACGCCATGCGCGAGCAGAGAACCAGCAGCAGCAGCGGCAGCGGTGGTGGAGAAAACGGCCGCCCAGACGCCTCCCCCACTGGCAGCAGTAGCAGCTCCACCAACGGAGGAGGAACCGGCGCGAGTGGAGGCGGGACACCCAATAGCCACAGCAGTGGTGGCGGCAGCGGCGCCGTGCAGTTCATCCCGATCCGGTCGCGCGTCGGCAAGCGCTACCAGGCAGCGATCCCGGAGCTGCTTGACGATGACGCTCGCACCAAGAAGAAGAAGATGCAGCTGGTGCACGTCCCAAAGCCGCAGTTTGTTCCCGAGCGTGCGAAAGGTGCGTTGACAAGGAAGGGGGTTGGTGTGATGCACACCAAATTGCTGTGCGATGCCGTTTTCGACAGATCGTACTTCTACACGACTGAAGCCTCGCATATGAATGCTTAGACGAATGGGGAGGATGTATTGCTCACTGATCGTTTTTCTGTGTGTGGTTGGTTGGATATGGCAGAATTGGGGGAGGAGCTCGACAAGTACTTGAAGCTGGCGCGCACTTTGCGGGACGGCGCAACTTTTGATACGGAAGAGCAGGTCCACGCGATGGCAATGCAGTATCTGCACCGCTTCGACTACAACCCGACGGATGCGGCTTGCTCACTGTACGCAAGACACAGCATCGAAGTCCCAAAGACAAGCAGCAGCGTGAACTCAAACGGCGAATATGGGTCAAGCAGAGCGGCCACCAGCGCGGAGGAAGTGGCCAAGTGGCTCGCTGCGTTCTACCAGTTTATGAGAATGCCGAAGATCCATCCAGAGGATTTCAATCTGATGAAGGTGCTCCTCGAGAAAGCCCAGACGAATACAGATATCATCGCACTAACTGAATCCGAGGTCCTGAGACGTCTCGTCGCCCGGATTGGGAAATGGGAAGACCGAAGCAACGCCCTCACTATGGGTAAGGTCGAGCGCGGAGAGATCCTCGTGCATCTACATGAAGCAGAGGACATGCACTTTGTCGCGACCCAGAGCGAGCCGCTGGCGAGTCGGGTTCGAGACTTTGACGCTGCGTTCGCGAAACTCAAGGACGCTGTCGATCGAGGAGCCCGACGAAATCAACCGAAGGTGGAGCTTGATGAGGTACGTGTGAGAGTTTTCTCTTCGTATTGTGTCTTTGTCTCGTCATTAACTCCGATTTGTTTCTTTTGTCATCTTCTGTATGATTCTAGTTGGAGAGTCTGTATCTGGCTGTGACGCGTCCGAACATTGCGTTCCCTGAAGAGGAGCAGTACAGCACAATTGTGCAAGAGGCGAAGGACCTGAAATCGACGATCACGAGTATGCTGAAGGAAGAGAAAGTCAGTCTGCCAGCAATGCGCGAGGTGATCGCGAAAATCGAACTCGTGCCCGTGAACTTTGAACGAGAAGTGGACTTGTTCCAGAAAAAGATGCTATCTGCTCAGAACTGGTTAGCGAAAGCGCGCAAGTGCATCCCAAAGCGCCGGGTGTCGCGACGAGGAGGCGGATCAGAGCCAAAGAAGATGGATCTCGATGCCATTCGCGCACTGGTGGATGATGCACCCTGTGACGACAGTGCAGAGATGTTTGAGATGCAAGATCTGCTGGAGTGTGCAGACGAGTGGGCAGAAAAAGTGAAACAAGCGATTGAGGGCGGTGCGGAGATCCAGCTCGATGAGTTGAAAGAACTCTTTGAAGAGGGTAATGAGATGCCCGTCGACATGGAAGAGCAAAAATACTTGGAAGCTGAAATCGCGGCGCGGGAATGGTGTGCAAAAGCAGCGTTAATGCTCGCAGCAAGAAAGTCGCTGAAAGACCTGGAGCGTATGGTCGAGGAGGCCAAATCAATCCGCACTCGCATTCACCCAAAGAAGCAGTCGAGATGGAAACCACAAGTGGAGCGAGACATCCACGCTGCAATCGACACGGCTCGCCGATGGGTCAACGAAGTGCGCGATGTGTTGGGGCAGAGTGCATTTGACAAGCTTCTTCCTGGTTTCTCGTCATCAACCGAGAGTTCCAGTCACTCTTCTCTGAGAGCCGATTCATCAAGTCAGGGCCAGGAGAAAGCAAAAAAGCCACTCGAGAGTATTAGACGGTTGCTGGAAAAATCGGATCGCCTCGTCGTAAATGTGTCTTCCTACATTGATGCACTGAAAGATCTTCAAGCGAATGGCTACAAGTTACGAGACGAAGTGAAGGCGCTTTTGGTGGCAGTCGGGTGCCTTTCTTTACCAGCAAACAACGACGAGTCGCCACCTGCTACAGTTGTTGCTGACTCCGATGAGTCCATGCCTTCATCTGAGAACGAGGAAAAGCCACAGGACGAGCCACTTACTGGCATCAGCGATCCACAAATTCCAGAATCTGAGCAAGGAGATTTCCTGCACGCATCGGCACTACTTGATCGGGTGTATGCGCTTCCGTTCCATTTTGAAGAGGGTCTGGAGCTTGAAAAAGTTATCTTGGCTGAAAAGGATTGGTCTCAGCGCGTGAAAGACGCGTTGCCTCCACGGCAATCGCGAAAGAAGCGCCAGTCAAAGAGCCAAATCACGTTGGAACAACTGGAGCAGCTGCTGGCAGAGTCGAAGACATTGCACTTCCGATTCCCAGAGGAAATGAAGACTCTCGAAAAAGAGCTCGAAGAGCTCAATACCTGGCAAACCAAAGCTCGCGATGTGGTCGAGACGCCTATTTCTGAGCAAATCGCACAGCTTTTGCCAAAACTGAAAGACTACGATCTGATCGTTTACGAGAAGCTGCAAGCTGCGAAAGACAAACTCGCTGGCTCTCAACAAGAAGGTGGTGCTGAAATTGAAAGTGGAGAAGCTCTCACAAGCGACAGCAAGGATCAGACTCTGAAGCTCGAAGGCGACCAAGTATCGAATGGCGGTATGGATGTTGCTATGACTAATGTGTCACTGAAGCAAGAAGCTCCAACTGTTTCCGAGAATGGAGGGGTGGTAACTACAACCTCAAGTGATTCAGACTCGATTACAAAAGCGGATCCGTTACTTACCTCAATAACGAGTGGCATCAAGGCTGTGGAGACAGTGCTGCCTCTTATCAATGCGGAGGCGATAATGTCTCATTTACGGATCGAGAGCGGATGCATGCAGAAACAGAAGAAGAGCGATGATGATGAAGACTCTAGTGCCAACAAGAAGGGCAGCAAAGAGATCGTATCTCTCTTGGAGCCAGTGCTGGCGATGGCTGAAAAGAGTTTGGAAGACATCAACGAGCTGGAGTTCAGAGACGAGCGAGTTAATGCTCTCGAAACGATCGAGCTGTCCGGGAACGCGGATGAGATCAGCGTGTTTACTGATGAAGCTGTGAAAATCCTCGAATCGTGGCGAGATCAGATTGGGCAAGTCGTGGACGAAGGCGAGCTGCTCAGCGCGGTTCCACCAGAACTGCAGTCCCTGGCCACGATTATGGACTTGCTGACCTGGCTTCAAAGCGCGCGGTCGTTGTTCTATGATGAGATGCTCCCACTTCGCGAGCTTGTGACACGAGGCAACGCGATCGCTGACGAGTTGAAGAAGATCCGATCCGTGACAACCATGAGTGTCTCGACGATGGGTACTTTAGAGTTGATGTTGTGGCCGCTCCCCCACTTGGAAGCCCAAGATAAGATCGTGCAAAGTTGGACCGAGCGGGCGAGCAACTGCATATCCGAAAAGCACGTCCAAGTGAAAACTTTACAGTCGTTACTGAACGAAGGTGGCAACCTGCTGATGGAAGCAGACGCATTCAAGATCATTCTCGACGAAGTGAAAAAGGCGAAGGCGTGGCTCTCCAAGTTGAAAAAGCGCATGAAAGCTTTGATAACCAAGCGAGTATGTCGTCTCAGCATCAGTATTGCGCGATCTTTCGTCGAAGAAGGAGAAGACATTGTGATCGAGCTGCCCGTTTTCGACCTCTTGAAGGAAAATGTTGAGACTGCAAGCGATTGGGAGACCCGCGTCCTTGATTCTGGCATCGAGTCTGGGCAAGCACGAATTGCGAATCTCGTGAGCCTTTTGAACGAGTACGATTGCGCGGGACTGATTATTGACATGGATATGCATCGCGAAGTGCTCAAGTCTGCCACCGAGCGCTACTGCATCTGTCGCCAGCCATTTGACGGTTTGATGATCGGGTGCGACTTTTGTGACGACTGGTTCCACGACAACTGCATCGGCATGTCGAAGGAAAAAGCAGAGAAGGTTGAAAACTACACCTGTCCGTCGTGCACGATTCTTCAGGATTTATCAACCGCGATGCAGCAAGTGATTGACGAGCAAAAGAACTTGTGGAGCCAAGCAGAGTATGTCAAGAGCTACGAAAAGCAGCACGGCGTGCTCACGCGAAAGCTAAAGCGCGAGGAAAAAGCAGTTGAGAAAAGCGAGATACTGCTTCTCAGCTGCAATAACCAGATGAACCAGCTGCGAGCTGGAATCGAAGACATCGAAAAGGCAAAGAACGCGTTGATGGTCAGTCAACAAGCCAATACTGAGAGCAACAACGTACAAGCTGCACCTGTGCTTCCAGCGAGTACACCTTTGACTGCTGCTGCTGCTGCTGTACCTGCCGAGTCTTCTAATCAATCTCAACAGCAAAGTCAACTGCCACAAGATGCAAATCCAGCAACAAGTTCTGCTTCGCCACAGGTGGACGGCGGTAATGACGCTGCGTTTCCATCCCAAGAAGCCAAGTCTGGAAACGGTTCACTGACAATGAATACGAGTATAACCCCAACAATCCCCATCTTGGCTGATGCAGCTGCGAATGCAACCCCAGCACCCCCCGCTGTTACGTCCGTGGTTACTGGTGCTCCAATTGCGAATGCTACTGCAGTTCCCCCTGCTGCTGTTGCTACTTCAGGGAGTGCGGGCACTTCAGCAGCGGATAATCTCGTTGGAACGTTTGCAAGTTTGCAGTCGGTTGGATTCCCGCATCTCTACCCGAGCATCTTGCTACCTCCAGCACGCTTTGGCAATATGCTGCACCATCCAATCTCAGTCTTGCCTCTCACATCTGCCTCTCCAGCTGACGCAGCAAAACAGCATGCAAGCATCGCAATGAAGCCTATTGCTGCAGCTACTGACTCCAAGCAAAGCCCTCCAGCAAAATCCATCGCCCCGGGCGTGGATCGACTCGCCGCACTTGTCGCCGCCGGAGATATCGAACACCAGCTCCCAAAGCTGAGAACCGAGCATGCCGAGCTGATGGTCCAGGCGCACGATGTGCAAGAAACGCTGCGTCTGAGTAAAGAGCGACTCGAAGTGGCTCAAGTCGGACTGCGGGAGCTGAGAAGTACGCACACTGCGCGGGAAGTTGGACTTCCAGTTGCTCAAAGATGGGTCCAGAGAGCAGTGGTTGCTCTGAACACCACGGCTTTGCTCTCGCGACCGAAGTTGCTCAACGGTGGATATGTCCCAGACGAGTACGAAGCAATCATCGGTGAGCTGACGCAGCAGGAGCAGCAGTGGACAGCGCATATCGACACCATTTTCCCAGAAGTGCGTACGTACGTGCGCTTGCTGCGACTCGTCGGCTGGAGCCTCGCGGTCGTCTCGTTGCTTCAAGAACGTCCATCGCGGGAGTCCTTGTCGAATGCGATTGTGTATGCAGTGGAGAACAACCTGTGGGAATCGAAGACCATGGGTCCCCTGAAAGGAGTGCTGGGGCGGATGGACGCGTGGATATCCAAAGTACAGAAAAGCATTGCTAAGCCTGCCAGCAAAGCTCAAAAGATTCCGCGGCTGAAGTTGTTCTTGAACGAGTACTCGAAGCTCCCGCTCACGTGTGCACTCGTCGAGACGCTCGAGGAATACATCAAGGTTGCTGAGATGGAAGGTGCGGGAGATCAAACAGCTGAACAATGGAAGCAAGCGCATGACGCAGCAGAGGCGGCAGTCATTGCTGCGTTCACAGAAGCGACAACAGCGCTCTCAGCAGCTCACGCTGCTGCAGCAGTACCTTCTATCGCGCTGGCGAAGCCACCTCGAAAGCGAAAGCCGTACACGCGAAGGGAGAAACTTCCTGGAGGAGGTAGTAGCGCGAAGAAGAGCAAGAAGAATTCGTCGAGCGTCGAAGGCAGCGGTGAGAATGAGAGCATGAACGGCGCAGCGAAGGTGGCAGTCGCGGCCACGTCCGACCCAGACGCCTCCAACGGGAAATGATTTATTGCGCCTCGAGCGAGAAGAAGGACTGGCGAATACTACATAGAAAGACGGTAAAGCAAACAAAACAACCAAGAGAAGCAATGTAAGGTAATTGGATTACTCTCGTGCTTGGTTCTAGCGCCTGTTTTTTGGGCCTCTATCACCAGCACGAAGCTGGCAAGTCTCTGCAATGCAGGCACATCGATAACGTCGCTAGCCTATCCTATCCTAGCAAGCGACTGACGTTCTTCATAAAGATGTTCTTTGCGGCATTGACGTCGCGATCGTGCGTGAAAGAGCACGAACTACATTTGTAGATGGCACTGGCTCCGAGATCGTACTTCACATTCCCGCATCTTGAGCACGTCTTCGAGGTGTACTCCTCGCTGCGCTCGATCAGACAGCCGCCAGCTTGCTCCATCTTGTACTTTAGAAGAACCTTGAAC
>JALBZB010000156.1:0-44457 GCA_038050625.1 Pythium sp. MPC-2022a
TTGCCATGAAAGCTCCTGTTTGAACAGCGCTTTCAAAAATGAAAAATTGAAAAAGGAAATCGAAAAAACCGGGTGCGTCTATAATTTTTCATATGACTGTATGTTAAGTCTGGTAATGTTCTGTGTTGCATTTATTTTACAACAAAAAAAGACTTAACTAGTGGTATTTAAAACAAAGGAGTGTTGTTTTCACGACATGTTTTAATTGGTTTTGGAGTGTTTTTAGACTGAAAAAGGCAGGACTGCTATGTTCATTATAATTCCAGAAAAAATACACAGGGTGCACTCCACAGAAAAAAGTATTTTTCGGGGGGAAATATGTTTCGATTTCAACAGGCTCGCTTGAAAAAAACTGTTGCGTTTTCATCCATTCTGTTGCGCAAAGACATTCGTTTTGATCTCCTCTTTCACCTCCATATCTTATCTCGATAAGGGCGGTTTTGTTTAGTGTCTTGTTATGTTTTGTCCGGTCTCATTTGGTGACTTGGCCACCCAAAACTATACTGGGTGGTGGGTGGCTTTGCTTTTTGCTTTTTGAATCAAATTGCTCTCAGTTCAAACAAAACACTTTGTAACGCAACTTGCGATGATTACCTGCTTCATTACCGCCAACGCTATCATGCGTGCAAAGCGCGTGCAGAGAAGTGTTGCCACGAGCAACTTGCGCGCAGGTGTCCACTTGCATCATCTTGCTTCAGGCTGTGTCTCATGCGCTTGTGATTAGGTAGCGTACGAACTGCTCACAGAGGCAACACTTCTACACTTCTACGCTAATGATAATTGCAGGCAACACCTCGCAAGGAGCATTTGTCTGCTCCTCAAAATGAAAGGATTGTCACTTTTAACCGTGGCTGTCAAGCGAGCGTTGCGCAGCAAGCAACCAGGTGCTTTGCTATCTCATCACGCGTGCCTGTCGTCTGTCCCAAGCTCGCTCGTTCGTTGGCAAGGACGATTGTCAGCTGCCCCTGGCCACTCCTCTGATCTCTCCTCGAGAGTCAAAAGCTCAATGATCCCCAAGAAAGCCACAAGCATGCTTTGCGTGCGTGCGTGCGTGTTTAAAAAAATGCCAGATGGCACTCTTGTAAACTGAGCAATTTCATTCGCAGCCATTTCAGAATATCCACCCGAAGTGGTGGACATTTTCCTATCTTATCAGGATCAGCTTCCAGCGTAATCGTCAGCAGCTTCGGATGCTGGGTGTTGCATTGGACTCTCACTTGGAGAGCCCGATTCAAAGCTCTCAGCGTCCATGCTGAGTCCAACGTGCGTGGCGTGAACAGAACTGCTTGCGACCGCAAATGGTGGTTCCTTCCTCATGGGCAGGTCTCTCCAGGTCTCTCCAGGTCTCCGAGAGACACTTGGAACGCAATAGAAATGCCCGAAGCTGCAACCTTTGAAGCTCAGCTGATCTGATAAAGTACCGTCCAGGACAAAACACAAAGGAGGCATCAACACTTTTGTTCGTCTCTTGTGCTCTACGGTACACTCGACTGTGAGCATCCGAGGTTGAGTTTGGCTGAGCTTCAATGTCGGTACTGGTCGAAAGGAAGCCAGTTCAGATTTGCTTTTGGTCTGTGACTGTGGACAAGCGAGCCACGCCGTTTCGAAATTTATCAGACTATGCAGGCTCCAAGCAGCGAGATCCCAAGATAAAGAACCAGAAGAGTGCGACTTCCGATGTTTACACTCGGAGCGCACTGATTGGGCGCTGGGTCGTGCGACTTGCTTTTTAGCGCGCTGTTATTGGCTATAATTTAAAATGAGTGTCTCGCACGACGGACCAATGAGCAGGGTCGCGCGATAAAAAACTGCACATCACAGCTGTTTGTCGCAGCACGTGCTGCTAAAATTAGCCTTTTTACGGGTTGAGCGCATTGAATTAGCAAAGAGCATCCCCACTGCTTCTCCCCTACCCGCCTACGTCATTGAGCCACACGAGCAGCCCAATGTTCTCATCACTATTTTTACGTCATCAAAAACGTCTCAATCGAGCACTTTGTATCGGCTTTATACTTCTTGCGCATGTATTTTACCTCCAGATTGCATAAAATGCACCACAAGAGCAAACAAAAATGCTCTTCATTGAAGTTGCGCCAAATCCGCTTTTGAGCTTGAACAGGCGCCTCAACAACCTCGCAATTTGTGGATGGCTTCGCTTGCAAACACAATGGAGACCACGAGGATTTGCGTGTTTTCCTCCTATCGTCCCAAAAGGTAAAAACAACGCCGCCAGCTGCTGTTTCCTGCGTTTGACTCGCAGCAATTGCACCAGCGCTTGCTCTTTGAGTGCGCTTTGCACTTTGCACCTCGCCATGCAAGCAATTGCCAGCCCTGAGATGCAAAAACTGCAAGCTCATTTCTGACGTTCGTCTTTTCATTCACACAGCTTCCCATAACTTGGATCCTTTCTTGTTTTGCTGCGTGTCAGAGCGGTTTAATATGAATGTTTGTATGCTCCTTTATGCGACCTTTTGGGATTAAGATACACAACGTACCGTAATTTTTCTGCAAAGTGCAACAACAGCAACACAAATCTGTGAACAGAATTCAACCACAAATGCAAAAAGCAAGTGGAGGCATCACGCCTTCATTAGAAGCTCCAAATTGGGAGAGAGTTTCACGACGCAAGCCACGAAAGATCTTTCTTCGTGGGTTACCGAGATGGATTCCCATCACGTCGTTTCAGCAATGTTCAACAAGACCTTGAGCTTTGTGTATTTGAGACTCGCTCATGCGAGACACAACAACCTGTCTAACAACATGTCTTAGCAAACAAGCAAAGCCACACGCTTCAACGCAAACTTGGTGGCTGGCTTGTTATCGGCTTGTTTTGCTTGCTTACTTGCTTGTAAATTGGGGCTTGTGCGTGGATTGTTCTGATCTTCAGATTGCGAAGTAATGGCTTGGTTTTATAAAGTTCTTGACTGGGAGCCCAGCCCACTTCGGTACCTAATGTTGCTGGGGATGATTTGCATACGCCACGCAGATGAGGCGCTTTCATTTTTACAGTATCTATCCTTCGGACCGTTTCAAAAATCCCCTCGCCTCTCGCTCGCTGAGAGGCTCGCATTTCTCCAACCGAAGCCAATTTTGTTGACTTGTGGGAAAAGGTGAGGCTTGTGCGCGTAAAAATACCAGTCGCGCTGACTTGAAATTTGTATGGCTGCAGCCGTTATTTCCGGGTTTTGCGATCGATCGATCGCTTTCCAGTTTCGAAGCCATCGATCTCGATTCGTCTGTGTGTGTCTGTGCATGTGAGCCTTGCTGTGTTTAAAATTGCTGTGAAGTGGGGTCCGCGACTTCGCACTTGGCTCGCTGTATGCATTTATAAAGGTCCAAAATGAGGCAGTTGCTGCTGCGCGAGATCCGCAACTTGAAAAAAATATGTGATTTAGGAGGTTTCAGGGCGTGATGCGCCGGATGCGGAGGACAATAGAATTTCCTTCGACTTTTATAAAAAACAGAGAGAGGAGTGAGGAGCCAGGGCTCCTGAGATTCTTCTGTTCTTTTTGCTCAACGTTCAACTTGCAACCGAAACAGCAAAGCGAGCCCACTCAACAAGGCGAAAGCAAGCAAGCAATGACAAGACAAACAACACAGCAAGCGGGCGAGCAAAATCAAAGCAGGCAAGCAACTCAACATCAAACGCGTCCATTTGTTTCATTGTTGATTTTGCCGTCTTGTGCTCACTGTTCCCCCTCCCACACAACACAATCACCCCCGAAAGGTATTTCGGATAAATTACCTGGTCCGCCGTGTGTCTGAAGAGAACCGCTCGCCGACCCCTTTTCTGCTCCGCCACAACCAGGAAGAAGATTCTCGTGTGGAACAACTCGCCTGTTGTTGTGTGTCGCGGATTATTTCTCCAGCCCAACGCAATCAAGCCGCCTCTACCCAGTCCGAGTGTTGGTCGCGAATCAAGCGTTTGCTGCAACAAACACAACAAGCTTCACTTGCAAATTTGCTGACTTGCGCGCACGCCAACAAGCCCAGCAGCCCAACAATAAGCAAGCCCTAGCTCCACAACGACCACAGAATGAGTGCAACCGTCGCCCAGTACCCAGTGGAGCCACATGTGGCGCGCACGCGCATGCTCGATGACGTGTCGGCGGCGAAGAAGCACATGAACGCGCAGGTGCGCGTGGCGTCGCCGGTGGTGTCGCCGTCGGCGCTGCCCATGCGCGCGCTGAACCTGCAGTCCCACCCCAGCAACCCCGCGGTCGAGAGCGAGCGCATCGCACTGGTGCTCGACATGGACGAATGCCTCGTGCACAGCAAGTTCGTGAACGAGGTCGAGTACCGACAGAACGAGTACCGCCCGAGCGAGCTGCAGCAGTACGAGGACACATTTGAGATCGTGATGGACGACGGCGAGCGCGCGGTCGTGCACAAGCGTCCGGGCCTCGACCGGTTTTTAGAAGAAGCGAGCAAGCACTTTGACGTGTACGTGTTCACGGCGGGTCTTGAGGCGTACGGCAAGCCGATCCTGGACGAGCTGGACCCGAAGGGCAACCTGTTCGCCGGCCGCTTCTTCCGCGAGTCGTGCCAGCAGCGCAAGGGCATGTTTCTGAAGGATTTGCGCGTTGTGCGCCAGGACCTGTCCAAGGTCATCCTGGTGGACAATAACCCCGTGAGCTTCCTGCTGCAGCCGAGCAACGGCATCCCGGTGCCGAGCTTCTACGACGACGCGAACGACCGCACACTCGAGTCGCTCACCAAGGTGCTGGCGAGTCTGCGCGAGCTGGAAGATGTGCGTCCGCGCCTGCACCAGCTCTTCCGCCTGGCGGACTTGCTGTCGGAGCACCAGCGCATGATCCTGTCGTAAAGCGTCCCGAGTTGTCAGTCATCGTCACGTGCAGTGCGTGCGTGCGTGCGTCGTTCCGTGTGCAATATTTGTGGGAAGAAGACCCAGTATATTATCAAGTATCCTGCCCAAGAAGGAGGATCAAAGCCGCCAAGAAGCCAAGCCAAGCGCCAGTATATATTATAATTTGCCAGCATTAGTATCAAGTACCAGTAGAATGAGTAGTTTTAGCCGAGCAGGACGCAAAAGTGTTTTGTTGTCTGTTAGTGTCGTAGAATCATTTTTTATATAGTAGCAAGAAGGAAGACACTACGAGCCCACGATGTGTGGCGCCACAATATACCAAAGCAAACACCAGTCCAATTATCCACCAGAGCTTTTCACTTGCCACTCCTACTCATTAGCCATCCACTCAGTTCACACAAAAACGCGTAGAAGCTTGAGCTTGAAGACGACAGCCCCACACAGACATCCCCACACAGACATCCCCACCAACCTACGGTACTCTTTCCATTCCCATTAGGAATTCCACCAAAGCAGCTCCCATTTCTCCATACAAACAAACAGGACAAAAGAGGCGCCATTTCTCCATTATTACGTGTCTCCAAGCCAAAGGCACGTGCGCATGACGTAGAGAGAGCTGAGAGACACGAAAAAGAGCAGGCGCGGGCGGGCGGGAAGGCACGAAAACACGCAAATGCGACGCGGCGCAAACTCATGGACACGCAGCGAAATCTTGCGCGCGTCTTCTGTCGGTCGGCCTGGCAATTGTGTCAGTTTCCAGCCTCCAAAGGCTTCGATTACACTGAAAGCACTCTGCCGACACACACGCGTACGCATGCGCTGCTCGTTTATGGAGCTTCCCGCCCATTGAAAGCTGATTTTCGTCCCGCAGAACGAGCAAAAGCGTTTGACTTTCAACGTCATCACATTGCTGCGCTCTTGACACGCGCACCGACGCTTGTCAGAACAGTCAGCCACGTGCGCCGCTTTGTGACTTGTCAGAACAGTCAGCTCCACTGGCAATTGAACCTGTCCAGTTTGGCACGAAAAGAAAGTGGCTGCCATCGACAGAGGAATGTTGAATGCAAACACGCGCTCATCACGCGAGGGTCGTCTGGCAGACGGACGATTTGTTCCGCCCATCCTCATCATCCGAACTGTCTGTCGCTCTCTCTTGCAAAACAAATCGCGCCCATTTTCCCACGCCAGTCCCATCGACTTGAGTCTTGAGGATCATGGTGAGCCTTTCGCGATTGGCCGTCCTTTCAGGATCCACAACTAGTGTACATATTGTACCTCACCATCTAAAGTACGCCAAGAAGCTCGGTAAATTCCGAATTATACATTCGGAATTTAAAGAGTCGATATGGTATTCTTCATCGCTTTTGCCGAGAGAGGGTAAAAAGATTAAAAAAGATCAAGAAAAAGTTCATTAAATTTTGGACAATAAGACAGTAGACAATAAAAGACAATTAATTAGACGAGGGGGTTGTTTTGCATTTGCGGTCACAATCAAAGCTCAAATGTCTGCGTCGATTGGTGTGCCAGCATAGGAAGCACGGCCGACCTGCTGCGGACTGCTGGGTGGAGGTGGACCCCACCCCTGATAAAGCTGGCGGTGGTAGCGGCCGCAAGACCACTGCTGGCCAATGCGTGCACTGCAAGTCGACAATCAAGCACCAAAATAAAGCGCAGCGCATCATCGAGCACCAGGTACGGTGCAAGCCGTACAAGGCGAGCCAGAATCGTCTGCAAATTGACGAGCGTCACGACTAGAACCAGGCGCTTGCTGTGTACGGATCTGGATCGAACAGCAAGAGCCTCAAAGCTGCAGCAGCTCACACATTGAAGCCGAGCAAGCTGACGGGCATCCAGCAATACACACTGCCCAAGTTGGCCCGCCACGACCAAAGCGCATCAATGACCATCTTGCTACTTAGTTCTACAAAACCGGCATCGTTTTCCTCCGTGTTGAAGAACCAAGTCTCCTGGCGGCGTTTCGTGTCGCTCGACCTGATATCAAGTTGATTGATTGCCGGAAGTCAGCAGGCCCGAAGATGGACAGCATGTACGCGGATGTCAAATAAACGGTGCAAGACAAGCTTCACGAGCTCAGTGCAGTCGCCTTGGTTACGGACGCGTTTACCAATGTCAACGGCTCTTTCGTAACCAACTACATGGCCACGCACCCAGCGGTACATTCTTCATTGAGGCAAACAACACTGGAGATCAATCCCATGATGTTGCATTTCTCGCCCAGTACGCGCTTCGGGTCATTGACGCGTTGGGCAGTGAAGTGCTCGGCATTGTGACCGACAACACTCTTGGGCTGGTAGACTCTGCGCAACTTGAATCGAGGATCGATCGCGTCCCAAAAGAGAGAGAAGTCTTAGGTAAAGGAGACTAAGAATAAGCTATCGAAGAGGGCAGTCAGAAGATGAGAAACCATAAACTACAACAACATCTATTCAAAGAGCACTTACTAGCTTGCCAGCTCGCGGTTATGGAAATCGCTTCCTTGTACTTCTTTGGAGTGTTCCAGCTGAACTTGAACAACCCGTGCAGCAAGGTCGTTCCATCCAACACGCAATACTATATGAAATAGCAAATGAAAACAAGCAATTCAGTCAGAGAGAGGCAAGAGCAAGGATAGCACAACTTTAGCAAGCGGAAACACACTTTATCATGCATCATGGTGGCAGCCACTAGCACGTTGGTGCCCTTGGAGCGCAGGAAATTGACTTGCGAGTGGCTACTGCGGGTCATGTGCTTGTCCAATATCACCCGCATGGTGGCACCCTGAGACTGACTTGGCTCGGATGAAAGCAAGCGCAAGCTTCAAATACAAGTACAGTGAGCATCATATCAACATCACACATAATCAAACTGAAACACGCACAGTTTGCATCATGTCAGCAGCTCAAACAAACCAAACAAAATTTGATGCACTTACCCATCGATTGGTAAGCGCGTAGACGCAAAGGTCGACGGTCTTCGTAGCGCGCTCCAGGATATGTATCAGCTGGAATCACGACGACGCCTTGCCATTCCCTCGCGTTGGGAAGCGAAGGATGCAGTTTGGGCCGTCGCCGCAGAACGCCAGTCACTTCATCAGGATCTCGAACTCTATCTCAGTCGGGGCCTCCGCACAGGCGCTTGCTTCCGGAGCCTCCTGTCGAGCGCGTTCTCCTTGACTCCTGGCGAGTCCGCCGCCTCCCTAACGTTCATGCCCCCCATGATGTTCAGCTTGGTCTGAGCCAATTGGGCAGTAGATGCGCTTGTATGCTCGCGTTGGCGTTTCTGGGGTAGGTGGTTGGTCCATGGGTATTTGTGCTGTCCTGTAGCATGCTGATTCGGTCTGTCCATACCCATAAATTCACACCTTATGTGCTACATTGAGCTTCATTTATTTGCATTTACAGGCCTTATCTTCTCAAAGCATTCGCTCATTTGTTGATTGTGCTATCTGTACTCTGTAAGCTTTTGGCACCGCCATTATCGTACACAAAAACTTGTAAACTTAAAATAAAGAACACTTAACCACATTTATTTTATGTGTATCAATCTGATTTCGGTGAATGCTGTTTGAAAGAGTTGCAGTTCGCCCATGTTTTACACGTTTAGAAGGTTACTTGAAGTTTTCGTCTGAAAATTATAATTTTTACAAAAGAATCAGCCAATGCTATCGCGTTCTTCATTTGCATTTATAATAGCCAATCACGAAGCGTAAACTCTGAAACGCAAGGAGGCAGGCAATTTGACCCTTTTGCAGATGTTCCACTGTAAAATCATCACCTAACCTAGTTTTATCCATCATCCTGCAAGAGGAGGGAGTCATCGTGTTGAGACGAGTACAGTGAGACATCATAGGGGGCAATTGACCCCTTTTGTTTCTTGAACTTTCGAAAAACATTAGCCGATATAGCGCTATTATACAAATAGAACCACTTAGAGCTGCGATTCTTTTAACTGTAAAGTACCGTATTTACTCTTTTAATTTGCTTTGAGGAGCTGGATCGTAAAACCAATAATAAATAACTTAAATGAGGAGATTAACTATAAGAACAATTTTTAAACAAAAGATAGCTTAAAACTGTGAATTATGGGCTTTGAAGCCTTTTATTCACTGCTTTAAGTTAAGACTGAAAAACAAGTGAAATAAGAGTGTTGAAAGGATGAGCAACTATTTCAAATCTTGCGTTTTTCTTCAAAAAAGAAAGCCGTGATTCTTTTATTGAAATTCTCTGAACTTGAAAAAGTTTAGTCTTGAAAAAGTTTGAGATGGCTTCATATTTTAGCAAAAGTTCTTTCGCTCGAAAGTTCAAACATCTGTCATGACAGATCTCCCTCGATTAGAAGAACTCGAGAATTTTTTCTTTTCTTGCAATTTTTGCAAGATTTTTTTCAGACTTCGGCTCACGAAGCCTTTCACAACCGACCATCCTTTCAGGATCCACAACTAGCGTGATTACTGTACCTCGCTATCTAAAGTACGTCAGTGCTTCGTTAAAGTACGATTTATGCGTTCGGAATTAAAAGAGTAGATATGGTACTCTTCATCGCTTTTGCCATTCGCTTGTTGACTGTGAATGCCAGCAAGCAGCTAAAAAGGAAGTCAAGAGAGGAGTCAAGTATGTCGCTGCGGACATCGCGCCGGTCGCGCGAGGTGAGCGCCATCGGCATCGGCAGCAGTGTGGCGGCCGCCCAAGTGATGGACGTCGCGCCGAGCGCGCCAATCTCCGAGATCCGCGTGCGCAAGTGGACCAAGCAACTCAAGACCGTCGGCCACCTCTCGCTCCCCAAGTGGGTCCCAGGTGCGTGCTTGCACTGCTCATTGACTCCTCGCCCGTGTTGCTGTGGGTCCTAATAGTTCGACGTGGCTTTCTTACTTATTGTCCCTGCTTTGCTGTGAATTTGTGTGTGCGTGGTATGTATGCTCTTCACAGACCAAGAGGTACGCTGACCGCCAGTCTGGCTCCACATTTGTATGATTGGTGTTTGTTACCAATCGCTATTTGACGTTTGGTATATTTTTTATTCACTGCTCTTTGTGTAGAATCCAACGGAAGCGCTTCAGCGAGGCGGCTTCAAGAAGACGAAAGGTAGCCTCATACTCAGTGTGTCGCATTACTGCGCTTGATGGTGATGAGAACGGAGAAGAGACTAATTGTAAACATATGTGTTTGCTTCTCTGTAGGCCGCAAGAGGCATACGGGGGAGATCGGTCGCATGACGCGAAGCGTGCGCCAGCATCTCGACGCGCCGCTCGAGCTCTTGTCTGAGTTTCCGTCCCTGCGCGTGAGAATTTTGTGAATTTTACACCTTGCCCTTTGACTATCATGGAATTATGCAACTCGTGCTAACCGATTGCTATTGCGGCTGTATGGAATAGAACAATGCACCAAAGCACGTGACGCCCTCAACCCCCGTCATGCCGCCTGTAGTAGCAGCAGCAGTTCACCATTCGGTTAAAGTGCCAGCGCACGGCCCAGTCACGACTATCAGTGTGCCAGCAGCTACGATCGCAGTTACGGTGCCTGCTCAAATGGCGAATTCGACTGCGTACGGTGAGGGTCAGCCAGCAACAGCTCCGGTGGTAGTACCAGCTTCTTCTTCTTCGAATGCCGGTGGTGAGCAGCACAGTCAGCAGGCGCAGATGCTGGGACTCTCGCACGTTGGAGGGCTTGATGGGATGCACATGCCCGCGTCAGGCGACCTCCCGTCGATGGTGCCGTCTGACGAGCAGCTGGAGATGGCGCTGGACGACCTGCCGATGCTCGACTCGGACGAAGACCTACCGTTTGATAGCCTCACGGAGGACCAAATCCCACCTGCAGTGCCGATTCAGCAACAGCAGGAGAGGGTGGGGACTGGAAAAGTCCCACCCAGCGAGACCCAAGGGTCTCAAGAATCTGAAGCTGCTGCTGATGCGGACGACTCGGTCGAGAACACTGCGGAGAGCAATGCGGAAGGCGACGATGACGACGAGGACGCCTCCAGCTCGTCCTCCAGTGACGATGACGACGACGATGATGACAACGGATCTGCGAACTCGGGCTCGCCGGCGCCATCTCCGTCTCCGCAGTCGTCACCGATGATGTCGCGATCTCCTTCCCCATAGAGCCAGCGGTAATTGGGGTGCTGACTGTCCCTACGTGGTTCTACTGATCGTGTGGGGGTGGAAGAGGAGTGAAGAAGGCAAGAAATACATGGTTTTTATATGATGGATGATCTTCTGTGCTGCTGTGTTTGTTTGCGTTGGTTGTTATTTGCGTAAGAGCCTGCGCGCCATGTCCTGCATTTCCAGCGTTGCTTTGTCCTGAAAACAGAGTAAAACCCTAGTGTTAGCAAGGTGTAATGTTCCAAAGGTACCGATAGAAGCCATGCATTTAACACACCGACTCGGAATGACGCGGGTTGTGGCGGAATAAATACTTGGCGAGGTGGTCGAGCGGCTTGACCGGCAGCACGTGCTGCTCGCCGTCGTGCTCACGCCGATCGTTCTCGGTCACCGTCTTGAGCAAGTGGACGATCGCTGTTGCATATCAACCTCATCGTTATTAGCAGCAGCACCTATAAATTCTGACAGTATGTAAGCTGATGAACGCACCTGGGACGAGCACGGGGATGAGGTGCTCAATCACGTACTCGATGTCCTTCCCTTCGTCGGCGCCGCTCTTGAACTGTGCGACTAGCGCCTGCAGGAACGCGCGCGACGCGGCCGCTTCGATCTCACTCATTCCTATCACTAAGCTCTCTCTCTCTCTCTCCCTGCTGTTGCTCAGACAATGCGAGCGAGCGTCTCCTCTGTTCAGGACTGAGTGACAAATACAACAAACAAGCCCAGTGTCTGGCAGACAGCATCACACACATATGGCTACATTTTGAGGACTATTGTTAGAGTGCGCACTTTAATCTTAAGTTCGCAGAGGCTTTGAGCGCTGATTGGTCAGCGTGGATGCTACCCTCTAAAGTGCGAAATGGCACCAACTCAACTTTGAACAGCTCCAATTGCAATTGCGCTGCCGCCAAAGACACCAAGCAGCAACATGGCGAAAGCAAGGATCTCGGTGCGTGTGTGTGCTGTTCCGTCCATCCCGCTAACCTCTACAGAAGCTCCCTAACCGCTTTAATTCATGACGTATGTGATCAACTTATGTACAACGCGCAGGTGACCGCTGAGGTCGTGGGCACGGGCTCGGACGGCACGGAGCCGTCGCTGCTCTTCTCGGTGCAGCGCCATGGCGTCTACAGCAGCGACGTCACGCTGCTCAAGCGGTACCTGTTCAACTGTGGTGAGGGCACGCAACGGCTCTGCGGCGAGAACGGCGTCAAGCTCAGCTCTCTCGACTCCATGTTCTTCACGCGGTTCGATGTCAATGTACGTACGTTATGTGATCATCAGCCAAACCAACTCTCTTTCTCTCTCTCTCTAGATATAAGGTGCTAACGGAGCGCTTCCATGGTGTGTTGCCGCTGCCTAACCTGCTTGGACAGGATAGTCGGTGAGTGGCGTGCCGGGCATGATCTTCTCTCTGAGCACGTGCGGTGCTGCGAGCCTCAAATTGCATGGACCAGTGGGGCTTCGCGGGTTTCTAGTGGCGATCCAGAGCTTCGTGCGGCGCAAGTATCCGCAGATCACCTGTGTTGAGGTTAGTGATAACGGCAGCGATGGCGACCTCAATGACCAAGCCATCGATTTCAACTATGAAGCGTGGAGCGCGTCGGATGACCAATCGGACCAGCACATGCGCATCTTCCCAGTCGTGCTGAAGTCGTTAAGGAGCTCTGATCGTGGTGTAAAGAGCTCCCAAGGTAGCTGCATGCTGTGCGACCATGGCGATACAGTCCCTTCTATGGACAGCAGCCATTTAAAGCAAGACATATCCAAGCAGCAGATCAAACGCAATGGTCGAGGACATGAGTCATCAGATGAAAGCGATGAGCATACCCAGTTCCGAGTGTGGCTGCTTCGCTTTTACACGACAAAAGTCCCCGACAAAGTGCCGTACGTAGATGTGATCATGAATCGATACCGGGGACGCTATGACGATTTGAAAGCCCAGTTGTGCGCAAAATACGGCTCAATAGAAGAAGAGACTGGTGGTGAAGGTGATAAGAGTGGGTCTGCGAGCAGTGATTCGTCTTCAAATGAAGTGGACAGTGATAGTGATGGTGATGAGGCGGAAGACCAGCCAGACTTTGCAGCGCTACCGCCCAACCGCGAGTGGCTTCTCAAGTTCTACCGGCGATACCAACCCGAGAAGCTCCTCCACGTCGACAAAGTCCTGAAACAGTTCAGCGGACGCGAAGACACGTTGAAGCAGATGCTGCTGCAAAAATACTGGAAACCAAATGCCTCAGAGAGGATCGGCGGCTGTGAAGAAGTACCTCAAACCAAGCGAAGAAAGCTGGAAGGGACGACGGAAGCTGCATCGAATCCCACATCCGCTACTGCTGCTCCTGTCGTAATGGATAAATCGGAGCAAGAGCCTCCGAAAGTGTTCGTGGCGACGTCAGAGTCAAGCGATGCAACCGCAGAGACCACAAGCAGCCCCTCATCGCTCTGCTACACTATGAAGTACGTGGGATTTACCATCTTGAGACTTTTCCTGAATATCGAAACCTGTACTGACCGACTCGACATTGTTGTGCTGTTATATTTGCTGTGTCTCATCCTGATAGGTTTCTGCACGATCTTCACGCCGTCGTGTGGATCATCGACTGCCGTTCGACGAGCCACATTGACGATCTCACTGCCAAGTTCCAAGCGCCGTCAGTCTCAGGCTGTGAGGATCACCAACCAGCCCTGGTGGTCCACTTCACGCCTCCAAGTGTCTTTCAGAACCCGAGGTAAGCTCAGTACCCACTCCTGTCTTGCAGATAGCATTTATTGAATGACTCACCGTATGCCATTTGTGCGTATGGCAACCTTGACGAAAGGTACCAGACTTGGATGGTGCCACTAGGCTCAGCAGCACAGCAGCTTGTCTTTGACGGACAGGCGCTGCGATCGGTGGAAAATGGTGTCTACAGTTGGGTCTTCCGCGCCTCTGCCAAGCACACTTTAAAGCAGCGTCCTCAGTTTGGGTCGGCTGATGCAACTGCTATGTGGACCAATCTCTCGAGCTTTCTACTATCTGAACTTCAGACTAAGAGTTCTTCTGAATCCCAGGAACGGAGTCAGCGACAGATCCTGTGGAAGCTTGAGAAGGGGCGAGTGGTGCATGTTGCGCAGAGCAAGCAGCGCTTTGAGCTTCTTCTCAAGAGTGATGACCGCCAGGTGCAGTGCGACTACGAGCGCACTGGATGGAGAAAACAGGACAAGAGCGACGAGGATGCTGATGGTGATAATGGCGAAGGTTCTGATACTCGTGATAGTGGAAAGGTACTGGAGCAGGAACTACTACCCCAGAGCAATCAGGTCCCAGCACCCAGCGTCGATGATACAGAGAATGCCATGAAACTGATCATCTTGGGCACGGGGAGCGCTGCGCCGTCTAAGCTTCGAGGGAGCACGGGTATCTACTTGGAACTGAAGGAGCGCAAATTCGATATTCCAAGTCATCCGGGTTCGGTACCAAATGGCGAAAATGGTAATCCCGATACCAAAGTACCAGCAGTCCCAGACGCGATGCTGATCGACTGTGGAGAGGGCACGTACGGGCAGCTATGGCGGCAATTCGGCTCGGACACTGCGGCTCGCATTGGCGGAGTGCGCTGTATCTGGATCTCGCACAGCCACGCGGATCACCAGTGCGGACTAGTGCGGATCCTGTACGAGTACGTTCGGTACCACACTCTGCACAAGAGCCACAAGGGACTACTTGTCATCGGCCCTCAGTCCGTGCTCTCGTACGCTCGCAGCTGGATGCGCCACATCTTCGACTCGTGTGGTATTGGACCAAGCTCTTCAACTCGTTCCAGTTTTGTGGGCTTTGCGACCTGCAGAGAGTTTAACCAGCCGCACCATCCGTTCCGCCCCGAGCTCTTCTCGCAGATCGGAAACGTCATGGCTCAGCTCACGAGCGTCCCGGTCTGGCACTGCTACGACTCGTACGGGCTCGTGTTGCAGCTGCGCAATGGCCAGAAGATCGTGTACTCGGGCGACACGCGACCATGCAATCAACTCATTGCAGCAGGTACGTTCAGGACATTGCATTGCAACTGTAATGTAAGGATGTCAACCCATGGGTGTGTACCTAACCTTTGTAATGCTCCTTCACTATCGGTTGACTATGTTAGGGATGAACGCCAGTCTTTTGATCCACGAAGCCACGTTTGACGACTCCATGGGCGACGACGCCGTCAAGAAGAAACACAGCACGGTGGGCGAAGCGCTGGAGGTTGCGCGGCAGATGCGCGCGCGCGAGGTCGTGCTCACGCACTTCAGTCAGCGATATCCGAAGCTCCCACCGCCGATTGCTGGAGCCACTGGTGATGATGGCAACGGACTGCCAGCACCATCACAAGCAATGGCTCGTGTGCATTGCGCGTTTGATGGGTACATCTACAACGTGAGATGTGACCATGGAGCGACTGATCGAATGACCTGACAGGGACAGGGTGAGGAGGATACAAGGGGTGGTGGTGGTGGTGCAACACGACCAAATGTATTACCTCGCTTAAGTACGATTTACTTGAGAATACCAAAACACGGTCGATGTGAATTTGATTGAATATAGTTTCTTTTAGTAAACAGCGTCTTTTGGCAAAATATTCAGCTTCAGAGCTGGTATGATCTCACCTCGTTTTGTGAAGTGGTGGCTTGACAAAGTGGATACTTTACCAAAGCCTTGGGTATAACGTAGGCACTCAAATTTGTCGAGCCAAAGACAAAGTCGCCCTTGGAGAAGAACGAAAGCATCGTCAACGGAGGTATTATTATAATGCGAGGCATCGTCGTGTTATGAGGATGCCCTGAGAGTCCACGTAAGAAGCACGAGGATTCGGGCATTCTCTTCCAGTAGTCTGTCCTGAAAGAATTTGCGTGTGTTCTCCCCATCTCGTGTCTTTTTCGCCGTTGCATTATGTAACGCTTAAGAAGAACTGTTCTAACTTTGATCTCAGGTCGGCGTATCTAAATAGGTATATTGTTGGACATTTTCATACAATTAATCAATATAAAAATAATATATTCCACAAGATAGAAATATACAGGCTTTAAAGAGCCCGCCACGCACATTCAGCCATTCAACCTTGAACTTTGTCAGAGCCAATGATTTCGCGTGGTTTCATCCCTAAACAATGTGTCCCACACTATCTACGGCCCCGTGAATGCGAATCGGCCCCAGCTGATGCTGTGCTGACGCTGCACTGATGGCGCAGCCAGCCCACTCTCCTGCCCTGCAGTAGCAGATGCCGAGCCCCGCCCTTGCCAGAGCCGCCGCCGCCGCTGCTGTGGACGACCACGAGCCCCCTCCTCCTCCTCCTGTTGTCGTTCTCACCGACACACCCAGTTCCGCATTAGTCGACGAGTCCACCGAGAGCACCACTAGTGCTGAGAACGTCAATAGTACAAGAATGGGCCAGAACGAGCGCATGTGGTCGCAGGACCGCCGCATCTCGCAGTGCGAGTCGCCGCCGCCGCTGCTGAGCGCGCTGCAGAGCGGCCAGAGCGACATCGCGCCCATCTACAAGTTCGTGCTCACGGGCGGCCCTTGCGCCGGCAAGACCACGAGTCTCGACCGCCTCTCGACCTACTTTCGGTAAGATGGCTGTCTCCATCCATGTGTTGGTTGGCATGGGCTTGCCATTCAATGCTTTGATGTCGCTGAATGGATATTGGCTTTGTCTGGTGTGTCTGAATGCGCAGAGACCGAGGCTTCCGCGTGTACGTCGTGCCCGAGGCGTCGACGCTGCTGCAGACCGGCGGCGCGTTCTTCCTGTACGTTATTATCACTTTCACGAAACCAATGGGTGGGTGGATTCTTGACTGATTGGTTGTATATGATACAATACATGCTGCGTTTGTTATGTACGATGCAATAGTGACCTGAAGGAGACGGACATCCTGAACTTCCAGTGGCAGATCCTCAAGCTGCAAATGTCGCTCGAGGATTCATTCTACTCGCTCGCACAGGACAGCGGCAAGCCGTGCGTGATCCTCTGTGATCGCGGCGTCATGGACGGCTCGGCCTACATGACCCCCGAGCAGTGGGAGGAACTCAAGACCCAGCACGACCTGGACACCGTCACGCTCCGCGACACGTGCGTTTCCTAGTGTACATTGCGCTGTGATGACGTTTGTATGCGCTTTGGCTACGTGGGACTTACTGTGTCATTTCTGTGTGTGTGCCCATGATACGCAGGCGCTACATTGCGATCTTCCACCTGGTGACTGCGGCTGCCGGTGCCGAGAAGTTTTACTCGCTCGACAACAACGGCATCCGCATCGAGAATATCGACCAGGCGCGCGAGATCGACGCGCGCACGTGCCGCGCGTGGATCGGCCACCCGAAGCTCTACGTCTTTGGTACGTAACGGATGTGGACACTCTTGATGCTGTTTATGGTATTATGTCTACCCATTGTGGACGCTAGTGGGAGCTAACGCACACTTGTGATTGCGTTCATTCGTTCGTTTGCTTTGCAGACAACTCGACTGGCTTTGAAGGCAAGATGCAGCGCCTCGTGGACACTGCGGCGGGCTTGTGCGGTGTTCCGACCACGCTCAAGGTACGCTAAGACACATACACACAGAGGAGAGCATTGGTTGTCTATCATAGTATGCTGGCTCATGCAGAGATGTGTTTGCTTATTCTACTGATATGATAGGCGTCGCGCAAGTTTCTGCTGGCGAAAGCGCCGGCGACGAGCGACATTCCGTTCCACCACGAAGACTTTGAGGTTGAGAAAGTGTACCTCACGCCCGAATCTGCTGGTACGTGTCCTTGATGATACAATTCGTGCTCCTTTATGTTCATTGTTCGCTCATCACGCACGCACTCGCTATTGATTCGAATACAGAGACCAGCAAGGACTACTCGTTCGTCCGATGTCGCTCGCAGTACGGGATTCCGGCGTACGGCATGACCACGGTCCGCTTCCTCCAAACTGGCGACGCGTAAGTGTTGTGCTTTGTTCTCCTACCGTATTTCGTGTGAATGTCCACCTCGAATTAGGTCCTCAGTGATGTGTTCACTTTGATATGTCCTCCTTCTGTAGTGTCCACCTCAAGCGCATCCTTAGTGCCCGCGAGTACTCGTACGCCGTGCGACATCGCAACGACCCGAAACGCCACGTGATCAAGCAGCAGCGCATCTGCTTTCTGTACAACAACCAGTCGTTCCAGATCCACGTGTACAAAGAGCCGGGCTCCATGGCAGGGCTCGCGATCCTGCATGTGCAGGCGTCGGGGGACAAGAGCGACATCAGCCTCCCGTCGTTTCTCGACATTGAGCGCGAGGTGGAGGGCTCGGACGAGAGTTTCTCGGCCTACAACGTGTCGCTCGTGGCTGGTACTGCTGCCGCTGTTGATGGTGCTGCGGCCGCTGTTACAGGGTCGGCCCCATTGACCCAGCTTTAACGACCCCACCCCATACACATATCCATACACACCTACAAAGCCCTCCTTGCCTTGCCAGTCGAGCCAAGAACCAATTTCAACGCAATCCAAAATACAAGCTACTGTTTTTCTTTGCATGACCCGCAACAATTCTTAGGCTTCAGCGCCTTCTCTCGTATCACTTCTTGCCCTTGGCGCCTTTGGGCTTCTTCTCGACCTCCAGCTTCTCGCGGTACTTCTTGTCGAACGCCTCGATCTCCATAAGCCGCCGCACGTCCTCCTCGGCCCTGATGTGCGCGCGCTCCCACTCCTCCTGCTCGCGCAACTCGGCGCGTTTCTTGGCGTTCGCGTCGTGCCACTCGGCGTCCTCGCGCTGCTTGGCGAGCTTGGCCTGCTCCTGGCGCACGATCTCCGCGCACGACTTCATCTCGCTGTGGATCTCGGCGCTTTTGCTCTCGGCCGCGTCCATGCGCGCCAGGTTCTTCCTCAGGTGGCTCGCGAAGACCGCGATGTCGCTCTGCAGCAGCGAGTTCCCACCGACTTCCAACGAGATAATTGACGGATTCTTCGTGAAAGCCTGGGTGAGAGCCCGACCGGCCTCGTAAGTCATCTGGGTATTGAACAGGTTGAGCGCAGTCAGACTCGAGTTTGACGCGATCGCTGACGTGAACGCCTCAATGTTACTGCTGCCTCCAGAAGAGTTGCCGGTGGTAGCAGCGCTATCGCTCGTAGAGCTATTATTACTGCCTGAAGAGCCTGAGCCGTTCGAGTATTCCTTGTGGTACACCATGATCGGGTTCGACTCGAGCACAACCGTCGTGAGCACCGCATTGACCTTGAGCGCGCGGCCAATGGCGCCGAGCGACTGGTGCGTGAGCTCGTTGAAACCTAGGTTGAGCGACCGCAGCGTCTTGTTCTTCTCGAGCATCTTGCACAGGGAGCCGCCGATCGCATCGCTCAGCTTGTTGTTCGCGAGGTCGAGCGCGCGCACGTTGGTGTTGGAGCGCATCGTACGCAGCAGCGCACAGCACGCTAGAGGCGAGAGCCCACGCACCACGAGGTGCTTTGGTGCAATGTTCTGCTCGATCTGTATTAAAGCATAGCTGCCATCAAACCATTGACTATAAGGCAAGCAGCTAGATAGCGAGGTCTTGACCGTCCATACCTGCCGCACGATCGTGTGGACCTTGGGCTCGCGCTCGAGAGCCGCTTGTTCGAGGATCTTGAGGTTCTGCATCGCGTCCATGAACTCCTCGCGGTGCTTCTGCTCCTCAAGTCGCTTCATGAACTCCTCGTATTCGCACTGCCCGACCTCATACTCCTCGTCATACCTGAGCTGCAGTGTGCTCATGCGCGTCTGCACGTCGCCCGCAGGGATGGCGTACCGGAGGCACTGGGCATTAACACCTGCTGTTAGCAAGGCGGACAGCACACGCAATAGGGAGTAATACTAGGACTCTGTAGCGGTGTGCTTCTTACCTCGGCCTGTAGCTCCTCTGGCGGGAGCTCGTTCGCCTGGCGCTTCGCCACCGTGACCGGCGCCGCCAGCTCGCGGCTCATGCTACTGCTGGTTACTGTTGTTAACTTGGGTGGCTTCAACGGAAAAATGAGCCAGGTTTGTAAAGAGCTCCCTGTCTAAACTGATGCATCGCGTCGTTTCGAGTTGCTCAGGTATTTGAAGGCTCGGTTCGCTTAGGCTCGACCCAGTTTGATTGGGCTCGAGTCGGCTCGCTTTGGCTTGACTCATTTGTATTGCCTCTAAAAGGCGGCTCAACTCGAATTGACATTCGACTCGGCACATGGTAGAACCTACTTTGATTCTTGAGTCGAATGGATTGATACTCGAATGGTCTGACTAATAAGTTTTCTAAAGCATATGCGATAGTATGGTCGTGAAAGTGCCACCAATGAATGCTCTGGAGTCGCGGGTCGCCGAGACGACACATCTCCGGCTCACTCACGATGCACGCGATGCCTCTCCCCTCATCTCCACCTCCAGCACCACCATCATCAGGATGGCACCGAATGGGAAACACCACCACACGATGATTCCACAAACTTGCGATTTTCACAGTGGTATGAGCAGCGAGATCACCCAGTGCTCGATTAGCATCGTCGTGCCTGCCAGTCTGTGGTTCCTCGGGTCGAGTTTGTCACCTGTGAGCAGATTGAACTGCCACTGTGTGATGCCAAGCTCGGTCTCTTCACTACTGATGATGTTGGAGTACTATTTCATGCCGGAGTTGGTTTTATACCATTCGTCCCGCCATCGCCGATCGGTAGCGCGTGGTGGATGGCGTAGATGGTGCTGCTGTTCAGGTCGTTGACCAGTCGGAGGGTTCCTCCTCGATCTGCGACTACCTCGTAGCCCAGAGTCGAGATCTTGAGGATCTGGTCAAGTGTACATGCGAGCACCGAGCACAGCGCTGTATAGACAGCCAGAGCCTCCGACACGAGTACCGTAGTATCCCGCTTCACGACGTGGTATCCGTTGATGGCAGTCCCGATTGTATCCACGCCCGTTGTCGTCCCGCTCGAGAGTGCCTCGTTCACAGTCATTGGCACATACGCACACGAACGATCGGTCGCTGTAGGACCCGTTGTTCGTCCCTGGGACCAGATAGAGTCTATTCAGTGGGCTGCGGCCGAAGTACACCGACGTTCTCGACGTCGCGGTGTTCCAGAACAGGCTCAGGAGCTGCGTCAACACGAGGAACACGAGGAACAGCCAGAGTGCCCAGGTGTACACCGCGCCTGCGCGGCTTGGAGCTTGGAAGGAGATCACACTCTCTTCATGGTACTCGAAGTGATGCACAAACCGTCAAAATGCTGGCTGGAGGGCATTGTTAGGTAGTGACTGACTACTATCACTGGACACTACGCTCGCGAGTGAGCGATTGGACAAGATAAGTCAGTTCCTCGGACAAGAACACGAACTTGGAAGGCACAAATACCGTCCGTTTCTGATCTGACCGGACTGACGATATCTCCCTGGTGATATATTCTTTGGGAACTCTGAAGGAGAAAAACGTCCCGGTGTTGGGGTCAGTAGTATTGTGAGTGAGATCAGCACCGACAGCACAAACAGAAAACTCAGGTTCAGTTGAGTTAGGAGTCCAGTTTTGATACGTTGTCTTGCCTGATTCTACTACTGCAGTCGCACTCGGCGTCACTCATCGTTGTCGGCTATCAACAGAACGTCCTGCGTTGGCCTGTATCTATGAACTCTCAGAAGTGAGGTACCAACCTGCCTAGAGCTCACGTTTCAGTCGACTTTAGCGAGTCCTCTATGATTTCGAATGACCAACCGTCTTCTGAATCGCACTCCCATTCCAGCACGTGAACCTGCTGGGCAAGGTGCTGAAAACCGTTCATGTCATGGAGCATTTATTGAGGCCGCTCCATATTTCCAATGCTATTGTCCTAATAGTCATCAAGAGTTGACATAATAGGTTCGTTCGATAGTTTGTGATGTGTCCATTTGTCTGACCCTAACTTTGTTCTCAATTTCAATTTCCGTTTCTCTTCGGGTTTTTGTCAGTCGGTGACGATGCAAAAGAGTGTATGGCCATACAATTCATGAGAGTCCGACAAACCTGTCGATGTGTCTCTCATGAACCATTTTTTCTTTGTTGCTTACAATCTGCTTCCTCTCATTCCCTCCCTATATATTTTCGTGCTCAATACATGTACGTGGATGGACTGTGCAAATCCAGTGTCAGCGAATTCTAAGCGATAAGGGCGTCGTTGATCGTGGCGATTTCTAGAAGAGCGCCGGGTCCGCGAGATCCCACCGGTTCACTTCGCGCCGCAGCAACTGCTGGAAGCTCGTAGAAGCGGCTTTCTCGCGCGCGATCTCTTGACGCAAACGGCGGAGTCGCGGGTCTTCTTTCTTTGCCTGATGCGAAAGTCTCGTCTTATGTTCGAGCCGTTGTTTGGATGATGAAGACGTGATGGTAGACGAGAACGAACGCAGTTCAATAGCCGAAGACCCCAATGCCATGCCAAAGCTGCGCTTGAGACTCTTGAGGCTGACAACTGGCGCAACTGGAGCTGGAGGACCCACTGGTTTACCGAATCCGTTGGTGACCAAAACTCCAAGAGTCTGCGTCGACGATTGTCTTGTCTCGCCCATTGGTGCACTCTCCATGGCGAGCAACTCTTGGGTGTGCTGAGAGCGCCAGTTCGCAGGAACAGTGACGCTCAGATCACCCAGAGACTCGAAGAACGCGCCGTAGATCTCGAGGAAGATCCGTTTCCATGGCATTCGAGAACCAGCAGCGTCAGCGGCGATCGGATCGGTCGTTGGTTCATTTGTTAGCTGTTCGTGGACTGGAACCAGCAGGTTGTAAGCCAGTTTCTTCAACTCAAAAGTCGACACTTCAGATGAAATTGGTCCGCGGGACGCTGACGAAAAGATGCGATCGATAAACTCGGCGATTTTGGTGAAAAAGCGGTTGCAGACTTCGTCGCGCTGGAGTGGCGCTTGCGAAACCAAATCCTCAATTCGTTGGGACGCGAGAGTGGAAAGCACGCTCTCTGCAGCTTGCCACTGGTTGCTCGCATCCACCTCGGGTATGCTAATGCCATTCTGGAGCTCTGGGATGGTGAAATCAGTAAATCCATCTGGTTGCAGCTGTTGGGAGCGTAGCTCTTCGTAGACCTTCCGAATCGCCGATCGCGCGTCTTCCTGGATCTTGTTAGCCGAAGAAGACGTGCATCGCTTCATCGCAGAAGTCACAGATTCTTCAAGAAGCTCCTTCAAGCCAATACTCACAGACTTCAGTGCTGGGACCACACGCTTTGATAGCGACACGACGACCTGCGCCAGCTGATCAGCCAGTGACTCGTTCTCGCTTCTTGACACAAGCACGAAATCCACACCCACCACTTGCGCGAACTTTGCATGCAGCTGTCGAATCGATGTCTCGAGGACTCCAACTGTGTGTTTTGTCTTTGCAGATGGATCAACGTTCGCAAAGAGCAGGATCGACACGACGACTTGACTCTGTTTCGGAAGACTTGCAAACAGCTTCTCGACGCGCTGCAGCCAGCGCTGGCGCTTGCCGGTGTCGAGGACTTCACTCAATGGAACCGACAGAAGCAACGCAGATACACCAGCCAGAGAGGACTTCTGCTGCTCATGACCGCTAAAATTGTCCATTGAAGCCGCGCCGATGTAGCGACAACATACAGCCACATCACCATCGCTGAAATCTCGAGGTGAGGAGTGAAATACTTGATATGGTGCACTGCTGACGGAAATGCCGAGTTTGGAAGCGCACCACACGCCAAATGACGACGTCTGGTCATCCACGAGATCGCCAACCACAAGCTTCCAGCTGATCGGAGAGGATGAATCAGCAAAGTTATGTTTGTTGCGAAGCTGCGGTCCCACGAGAGACAGCATATCCAGAGAGCTCCAGGAGCTATCTGGGACGGGTGCCTCGTTCTCAGCTTCAGCACTCTGGATCTTGATCAGTTCGCTTGGGTTTCGCAGTCGCGTCCCCACTTGTGAAGCCGCTGTTTCGTCTTTAAACAGCCATTGTATCGTGTTCTTTGGCTTGTACTGGTTCATCACCATGCCTTCGACAAAGCGCGACGCGTCGATCTTCACTGGAGGTGGCAGCGCCTTGCTGGCTTTCACATACTTCATCCACATGTGGAATCGCAGCTTCAGTCTTGCTTGAATCTGCTTCTTGATGCGAAGCTGGCGCTTTTTCTCGGCACGCTCTAGAGCAAGCTGTTCTTGTCGCTTCGCTTCAAGCGCAGCTTCACGACGCAATCGTGCCTGCTCTTCAGCGAGTTGCTGCTGTCGCTTCCGCTCCAGTTCTTCCGCAGCTTTCCGCCTCGCCTCTTCTACTAGTCTTTCAGCTTCGCGACGCTTCTTCTCCTCTTCTGCAGCCCTTGCTTGTCGACGCAACTCGGCTTCTCGTTCTAGTCTCGCAGCTTCAGCAGCAGCAGCGGCAGCAACTTCTTCTTTTCGCCGCTTTTCCAGTTCCTCAAGCTCGCGTTGCTTCCGCAGCTGCATCTCCTTCTCCTGCGCGCGTACCTCCTCCTCAAGTTTTTGCTGCAGGCGAAGGGATTTTGCCTTTCCTTCGGCTTCCTTGTGTGCTTTCACTTCAGCTGCTGCCTTAAGTGCGGCTACATCGCTTGGAGAGGCAGCAACTAGAGCAACTGCACCAAATTTTCGCTCGTGTTCCAAGCGCGCTTTCTCTCCCTTTGCCCGTTGAAGTTGCTCGATGCGCTGCATCGCCATCTGTTGTTTGTACTCAAGCTCCACCTTCCTCCTGGCAATCGCCTCCAACTCGAGTATCTTGTTGTCTTGAGTTCCAAATCGCTGGTCATTTCCAGACACTTGGAACCCAAGAGGAGTCGATGGAGCAGCTTGCGCTGGCTGGGTAGCACGAGCTGGCTGAGCAGGATGCAACTGCTGCTGCGCTGAGGTGTACGAATGTTGTTGTAGAGCATGCGACGAGTAGTTTGCGAATGAAGAGTACTCGTCTTCGTACATCGGGCGTGAAGGGTACAGTCTGGCACGCTCCTTTGTTTCAAGTTCTTGAATCAGGTGGCTCAGCGGCGGATACTCGTCTGGATAGTACTCCGTCACGCCGCGGCAAATATCCTTTCGCAGATACTCCCTGTAGAATACACATTGGATGGTTGTTAGCCCACATAAAACGAGACCGTCGTTAAAGAGAGCTGCCCACAGTGAGATAGGTAAACGTACCCTTGCTTCTGGCCGACGAAGACATGTGAGCTTCGCACTTCAAGAGGTTTCTTGTTCTTTCGCAACTGGAGGTCTGGGGAGTTCAGGTGAATACAACCATGTCAGTCAGCACCATAGGATAATGAATTGTCAAAGCAGCGCAAACTCCGTACCTGTTTCAAAGTGGCCGCCGAATTGAACCATGATGGATTCTCCGTCATTATCGTCTTCATCTGGTTGCAAAATATCAAGACCGTGCTGTTGACAAACTGAGCCTGCGTGTTCCAGGTCGTCAAAGCACAGAAGCTTCATCAAGTCGACAAGAGGATATGGCTGGTTGCGAAACGCGCGATTCATGCGCTGCAGTGCGCCAGATCGGATGCTTGGGATGTAGCGGAACAGCAGGCACGATTGTAGGTACGTCGCCTGACGCAGCAATGAGAAGAACTGGAAATAGTCATTCGTGTGGCGCGCGACGAACACTTTCATCGCAAATTTCACTTGCGGACTGTCGACGACAGATTTGTGCAGCCCTTTCACGAACTTGAGCACATCAAGTCCACGCCCGTTGTCCAACGCACAAAGGATGAAGTACGCACGGAACTCGGCCTCAAAAGGGCTGAGGTAGCCTGGGTCACCTGTGTTTCGACTCTCATCGTAGAGCTCGTTCAGGGACTTGAGTGTCTGCCCCAGCTGCTCCATGTTCTGCTGCGCGACGAAACTTGGAACCTCGATGAGCTCGTGCTCGCTCAGAATATGGTACCGAGCAACGCGTTCGTGAACGTCCAGCGCAATCGGATGCACTCTGCCTCCAGCGCCACGGTAGTTCTGCAGCACGAAGTCTTTTCGAATCATGCGAAAGCGATCCCAGCAGAAATTGTACAGCTCGATGATGTCCGGCACTCGTGGCGGGTTCAAACGCGGGTCCACACCAGCTCGCTCGCGGTCCATGATCTCTTGCTCAATGTACAGCTGTGTGCGTCGCAACACACCAGGAGGTCGTACTTCTGACGGGATATCAAGCTTGTGATCGGCTGAACTGCGTTGGAACCGCTTGATGATCAAGTCGCTTTCACGACCGGGCTGGTCAGGGAAGCACTTTTCAAACACGCTCAACTCGTCCACGCGGATGTGGAGCTCTCGCTCAGCGGGACTGCACATGTCGACGCACGTGCCATCGAGATTCACCGCTGAAGACAACTCAGCTTTGCTTGAGTCGTCTTGCCTATTGTTGTTCGAGCTACCACCGATTGGCGAAGCAGACGGAGTTGGGATGAAGTCTGGAGCCGACGCGCGAAGATTCTTCTTCCTCGTGTTGGCATTATTCCCATTGGCGGCGGCGAATGCTCGACTCTTCTCTGAAGGAAATGGCCCAGAGTCGGTATCGCTGTCACCAGCGAAAGACTTGTTAATCGTATTCTGCGGAAGGAACTTCTTGGACGGCATCATACCCGATTGCTCGATACCGCTGTTACCGTTGCCGTTATTCCCGACCGATGTGTTCTGAAGTCGCTTGTTTTTCCCCACGGGTTTATTTGGACCGCCACTGAGTCGCGCTTCCAAGGCACCTGCTGCTCCTAATCCTCCAAAGCCACCACCATCGGAGGAGGTGCCATTGTTCCCACCAAATGGGTTTGCTGCTGCTACACCAGTCGCTGGTTGCTTTCGTTCTTGTCCAAAAGCAGTCGCATCGTTTCCACCCGGAGATACTCGAGTCGGCTGTCCAAATGCAGTGTAACTGGTGACGTCCGCTGTTCCTCCGAAAGGTGGCCTGCCAGTGTTTCCACCAGCAGAACCAAATCCACCACCGGAGCTAAAGGGGTTGTCTCCAACTGATACGTCACCCGCATCACCTGCTGGAGACATAGTTTTCCTTCGCACACGCACACCGGCTGGCTGGGTTCCAAATGCTGTCGATGGCGACGGCGCAGGCGAAACTCCAAAGCCGCCTGACGCGTTTCCAAAAGTGGTCGCTACAGACGCTGAAGGATCCCGTGGTGGTAACGCCTTCTTTGAGCGAACAGTTGGTTGTCCAAACGATGTGGATACCCCAGAGGGCTTTCCACTGAAGCCGAAACCATCGCCGCCAGCATCTGGAGGCGGGAGTGGTGGTTGTTGGTGAGGAGCTCCACCAAATCTACCACTGCCAAGAGCAAGAGCACCACTTCCAGAGTTATCGAAGCTTGGATTTCTCGCACGGTTCCCGAATGTCGGCGGCGGCGCTCGGTCGTTTCTGTTGTTGCCGAACTGCTTCCCAGCTGAAGCTCCACTTGCTGCTCCACCAAACGTGGTCGCTGTTGTTGGCGCAGACGATAGCGAACCAGCTTGACCTCCAAAACCAGATGATGAGCCGAATGCAGTTATCGTAGAAGAAGATGCGCCACCATTCCCAGTCGAGAACGGGTTGCTCTGCTTAGTCCCACCGAACGACGCTGCGCTGCCGAAGCCACTGCTCTGTCCAAACGCTGGCACCGACGCTTGAGCCGCCATTCCGCCAAACGCTGTAGTCGTAGTTGAAACTGCTGTGTTTGCATGGTTGAGAAACGATAACGACGACCGCGCGCGGTGGTGGTTGTTCACACATGTAGGTACGCTTTAGCACTCACGATACTGCTCCTGTGGACCAACAGAACACAGGACAAGCATACGGAAGAGACAAACAACGCTAATATAGAAGACACTGACCTTGCTGACCGAACGGATTGGCGCCTGAACCCATCGCAGCGGCGGTGGCGGGCACGCCAAAGCCCCCGCCCCCTCCTCTTCCTAAACAGGCATGAATAACAAACGCACAGGGAGGAATCGATTCATTTTAGCACAACAGAGAAACCACACGCACGAAAATCACCACACTGGCACTAATACACGCAAGAAGAGAGCGCAGCAGCAGAAACGGCTCATGCCATCTCGCGGGCTATTCACTTCTCCTTCTCTCACACTCAATACCAAGAGAGAGAGCCAACGAGAAAGCGCAAGCGACCCGCAAATGAACGCATCTCATCACATGCGAACGCTCAGAAAGCCGCGACAGCGACCGCACACACGCGCACCAAACCTCACTTATATGCACACATGCGCACTACATGCAGTCACTAAGTGTACTGCTCTCTCTCTCACACACACATAGAGACACAGAGTCGCATGACGAGAACGCACCTTGGGATCCGAACATGCGCGCTTTCCCTTTGTGCCTTTGGTCGATCCACACAAACAAACAGCAACAAACAATCAAAGCCCCCTCGCTTGATACAAAAGCGGAACAGGGAGAGCCAAAAGGGTACACTGTACCCCTTTCTCGGTTCAGCGTTTTGCCTCAAGTTACGCTCTCCATAACCCATAACCCCAGTAGTTACACTTCACCCCTTGCCCTACTTGTCCTAGCGTACCTTTTTTGAAGTGGTGCACACTAATCGCAACGAACGGATGGACCCCCTGGGTCGAGGGTGGGGGTCGTCAGGGGCATACTGGAGCCAAGTGAGCTGGAGGACTGGTTCTCCTTGGCGTTGGGGAACCACCAATTCCCGAGCTCTTGGTGCCGTTCTTGCCGCCGGCCATTGAGAGGCGCCAAGTTCCAAATTGACAGCAACTTTCGGAATAACTTCCCGCGAAGGTAAATGCAGCCAGCAGCGGCTCTGGGTGTCCATGCCCTCCTCTCTGTGCTCTCTATGTGTGTGCTGTGCGTTGTGGCGCTTTGCTGAGTGAGCGAGCGGTCTCGTGTCGCTCGCTTATGTGGAGCGCGACTGACAAGCCATGGCAAGCAGAGATGGAGCAGTATGATTGGATGGATGGACACCCACTTAATGACAAGATGATGACATGGATCGCTTTATTAACGAGTGCTGGTGTGTGTTGCTTTTGACTGTATAGTTAATCGAAAATGGTGAAGCACAACAACGTTATCCCGAATGGTCACTTCCACAAGGACTGGCAGCGTCGCATCAAAACTTGGTTCGACCAGGTAAGAAAACAATTCAATTTGCAGCAGTGGCGCATTGAATGGAGCAGAGAGAGAGAGAGAGATGGATTCCAGCAATGTACGGGAGATCAGTCAGCGAACGACGGAGTGAAATACACCTGCAACATATACAGCAATACAGGAGATAACTGTACTGAACAGGACGCAGCTCAACAGTACTGATGGAGTTCGAGAGCAGCAAGGTGACCAGCAGCAAGCTTTCAGATCAGATCAGACAGTTCCAGTCAGAGTGATGGAGGTCAATGTCTGAAGCAGTTCAACAGCAGCATTCACAAACTACAGCGTGCACGCTACTCGAGACAGATGAGCACAGCTTTGCAGTTCAGCACCAGCGTAGCTGAACTCGATCCTCTCTCTCCACCCATCCAGCCAATACGCAGCTCTACCAAACTCAGGATCAACCATTAACACCTTTATCTATGTATCCAACAGGCCGCCAAGAAGAAGTCGCGCCGTTTGAGACGCAAGGCCAAGGCCGCCGCTATCGCTCCTCGCCCAGCGGCCGGTCTCTTGCGCCCAGCCGTGCACTGCCCAACCGTGAAGTACGCTTCCAAGGTCCGCGCCGGCAAGGGTTTCACCCTTGAAGAGCTCAAGGAGGCTGGCATCAACCGCAAGCAGGCGCTTTCGATCGGTGTCGCCGTGGACTTCCGTCGCACCAACAAGTCGGTGGAGTCGCTCCAGGCGAACGTGCAGCGCCTGAAGGCGTACAAGGCCAAGCTCGTCGTGTTCCCACGCAAGAACATCAACAAGCCAAAGAACGGCGACGCGTCTCCTGAGGAGACCAAGAACGCCGTGCAGCACACCGGCGCGCTCTTCCCGATCACGCGCTCGGTCGTCAAGTCCACCACCGCGGTCATCACGGAGGAGATGAAGGAGGAGAGCGTGTTCAAGACGCTGCGCATCGCGCGCGCCGACGCCCGTATCTTCGGCAAGCAAAAGAAGCGTCTCGCTGACAAGGCTGCCGCCAAGGAATAAGCGTTCGGTAACCACCAGCCAGGGCTTCATTTGTGGAACGATATTGGAACAAAATAAATCGGAAATGTTGGGTGCAACTGCCAATTTAACCATTCGACAAGGAACCACTTTTCATTTCCCCTCTACTGTTGTTGTACTCTCTGTCATGTTCGTGTATCTTTTTTTCATCAAGTCCTTGCATGCCTCTTGGCTGGTTGCTAAAGCCACTCGCTGTAGTCGGATGGAGAGGTCTCTTCCTACATACACTACTGGCAGTTAGTTTAGTGCTCATATCTGACTGGCATTTCATTCAGAAAGTTGATCATCAGATGGCTCGCTCTTCAAGCCCTAGAGGAAGAACAAGAGATTCAAGGCACAACATGAAAGCAGCAGCAAGAGCAAGAAGAAGCTGAAGAAGGGGCATAAAGAGCGTCAGTCCAGCAGCGAGAAGAATGACCGGTGGTGCACGTGGCAGCGGATCTCACCAGCACCAGCAGCGCATGTGTCACCATCAACTGCTTCGAGAATTGCGATCTTAAGCGCCAGTGTCGCGCTTGAGCTTCATGAATCCTCTCTCGATAGGCTACAAACATGTGAACAGCAGCAGCAGCAGCTCTAATCAGCTCTATCGCGGATGGACAGGGAAGAATTAGATCCCAGAGCAAGAAGCGGAGAAGAAACAAGTGACGCGATTCGAAGCCCTGGCCAATGAGGAAGAAGAGAAACACAAACAACATCGTCACCACCACTAACACAAAGATACTCTCAATTATGATCAATGGCCATTTAAAGCCAACTTATTTGATTTCTCTACGTATTTTATCAGGATCTGTCATGTTTACTTGATTTTGGTTTTCACACACGCACAGTGCCATGACCTCCTTCTTCGTGATCCAGAGGCAGCAGCGGGAGTTTCTCCCTCCCAGCGCCAAACTCTCCACTGTCTCCATCAATTCCAAGTCCATCTCCTGCTGTGTTGACTTTGTCAGGAAGCACACAGAGGAAGACGAGCACGAAGAGCTGGCCACACGCCGAGATGACCACGAGCACCCAGAGGTTCTCCCAGTTGACGACCTGGGTCACCGGGTCTGCAACGATACCGAGCAGCGTCACGACGCCGGACGTCACGACCCCCGAGACGACGCCGCCAAAGTCCATGAACGACAGGTAGAGCGCGTAGGTCAGGCCGTGCACCTGCTTGTTCGCTGGGCAATAGAACGTTGCGACCACGAGAAGCTGTAACAGCGCAAACTCGGACGTGAACGCCGTGACGAATGACTCGGCCGCGCTGAACGTGCAGATCGACACGGGCAGGTGCGCTGGTGCGAGCAACGGTGGCGCAAGGAGCAAACGAGGGAGCCCCGCGACCACGGAGCAGATCGTTGACGCGAAGAACACTTGGCGCACGCTGCGGCCGCTGCACCACTTGGAGTACATGATGCACGAGAGGAAGCGACCGACCATGCCGACGAGTGACATGTACTGCAGGCACTCGGGCTGGTCTTCGAGCAGCGAGAACATGTACTGGTACCAGATCGAGCCGTCGCCAGGCAGTGTGCTGCATAGAAAGAAGAAGAGCATCGTCGGCAGCACGGGCAGGAGCACGTCGAACTTGCGCACCACGTCATCCTTGAACGAGACCCACGACTCGCGCAAGCTCGCACAGAACGACGGACCGCCCATGGCGTGATGCTGGTGGTGGTCACTGCCATGCATCGTGAACTGGGGCATCGATACGTTGCGGGTTTCATTGATGCCGAGCATGCACACGACCGCGGCGACGAGCGGCATGGTGCTCGTCCAGCAGATCACAGTGGTTGGCGAGATGCGCTTGTCCTTGTACACAGGGATGCCGAGCAGCAGCGCACCGATGGACGCCGCGTTCCTCGTGCCGTTCGCGAGCGACTGCACCTTTCCGCTCGTGACGCTCGTCTTGTCCTCGGACGCGATGCCGACGAGGAAGATATCGAGCATGATCTGCGCGAACGTCTCGAAGACCGAGTCGAGGATCTTGATGACGAAAGCGCCGGCGATCGAGTCCACGAACGCACCTGTGCAGAAGAGCGAGAGCGCGGTGCCGACCTCGCAGAGCACGATGTACGACTTGCGGTGGTAGCCGGCGATGGGGAAGTTGTCTGAGATGAGCCCGTAGAGCGGCTTGAGGTTCCACGGGAAGAACGTGACCGAGTAGTAGACGCTGGTCGTCGCCGGCGGCATCTTGATGACCTGGAAGAGCCATTCGCCGTACGCCGTCATGGGGAACGTCAAGAAGAACGAGTGCAGGAAGTAGAGCGCCAGCAGCCCCACGGGCACACCCGAGAGCAGACCGGTGAGCGAGCCGTTGACGCCATTAGCGGCACTCCCCATACCGCCCTTGTTAAATGCTTCCTTGCAGGTTGTCAATCAGCTACAGTGTTGAACCCAGTTTGATCATGATGATGAAATATTCTGTCATTCACAGTACTACATAAGCGAGTATTTTGTAAGACAAAATAATTATAGTGCAGTTTGGAATTGTGTACAGAACTGTACCGTCTTCGATTTCATTGGTGCGGAGCCACGGCGGGCGCTGATTGGCTGAAAATGGTGTAACGTCGTGAAGAGCTTCGTTTGTGAGTGGAATGCCAAGGCGTATCGCTTCGACACCACCAACCGAAAGCGAAGGATCGATCGAGTATTGAAGCTCAAGCTGCGTGCGTGTGCTGCTGCTGCTGTAATTACTGGCTGAGTGTGTTCAACGGACGGATAGAGAGACATCACCATGGCGAACAAGAACTTCAACGTGGACGACGCCGAGGACTTTGATGACGGCACCAAGGCCGTCACGTACGACGAGGAGCTGCACTCGTCGGACGACTCGGAGAACGAGAATGCGCGCCTCTCATCGTCGCGCAAGCAGCGCATCCAGACCAAGAAGATCAAGACGCGCGAGCAAGCGTCGTCGCTGCGTGTGAAGAACTGGGAGGCCGGCGCGCTCGAGAGCGAGGAGTATGCGGGAAAAGTTGTGAAGCGAAAGGACATTGCTTCGGAAGACGAGGAGGATGACGCCATGAACTCCCCTGATGAAGAGGAGATGGAGGAATGGTCCGAGGCGGAGCCGTTCGGTGAGTCGGAGAGCGAAGACGACGGCGATGCGAATGACGATGATGATGAAGAAGATGAGAGTGAAGAGGATGATGACAATGACGACGATGAAGACAAGGACGCCGAGAAGCTCATCCGTGGTTTTGAGAAGGAGGACTCGGCGCAGCTCATGAGTTCTAAGGACAGCGCCAAGGTCGTGGAGAAAGCTCTCCACGTGCGTCACCAGAAGATCCTGTGGGAGCGCTGCCTGGAGGTGCAGATCTACACGAAGCGCTTGCTCTCGACCACGAAGACCGTGACCACCACCACCACCAGCGCCGAGCAAGACGACGTAGACGAAGAGCAGAAGGCGCAGAAGAAGGCGCAAGCTATTGCGCAGCTCTATTCGTGCATCGACGCGGTGTCGAACCTCCAAGATAAATTATGCAACATCCCTGAACTCTCCGCTACGTCATCGAGCTCTGACGCCAGCAAGAAACGCAAGCGCACGGCTGACGACCTCTGGAACGACATGAGCGACGCGAACCAGACGATTATGCTGCAGTACAATGACATCCTCAACACATACACACGCAAGACCAACTTGGCGGGAGGCAGCCAGGCGAAGAAGTTCAAGGCTGTGAACCAGGACATCCTCGCGCAAGTCGAGTCTGTGCTCGCCGACGTGCAGCGCGTGAAGCGAAAAGCGCACGCGCCACTTGAAGAAGACAACGGCACCACGAGCGCGGAGGAAAGCTCGGAGGACCTGCTCGACGAGCTCATGTACGACGACTCGGATTTCTACCAGCAGCTGCTGAAGGAGTTCATTGAGAGCGGTGGAGGCAGCGGCCAAGACGCGCTGCAGCAGCGAACACACCGCAAGAAGAAGAAAACCGTCAACCGCAAAGCCAGTAAAGGACGCCAGCTCCGATACACAGTGCACCCAAAGCTTGAGAACTTCATGTTCCCAGACCCGTACCCAAAGCCGGAGATGGATGCTGACGAGCTTTTCCGCTCGCTGTTTGGCCAAGTGACCCAAGCGTAGACTGGAAATCCTAGTGCTTTGCAACATAGAAGAGAGAGAGGAGAAACATATTATAGATAACCACCCGCCTAATTGACAAACCTGCAAACCTTGTTGGTGGGGCTGTATTGATCATTTGCGCCAATCGTGATCGATAGCTGAGCTTTCTACAGAACGTCGTCCTCTTCCTCTTCTTCCTGTTGACCCGAAACATAAATCTCTTTCAACTCGCTGACCTTGCTCTCGACCTGAGCGATTCGCCTCTCGTTCACTCCATGAGCTCCGAGTTTCTTCACAATCCCAACCAGTTGGATTGCTTTCTCACCCACGTGGATGGCAGAGTGCGCACGAATTTTCTTCGCGCGGGTGGTGGTCTCGAGCAAGCGGAATTCTTCCTCGGCAAGGTCCATAGCAGCGTCTGCTAGCACCGTCGATGCATCAATGAGTTCTGTTCCTCGATCATCAAACGATTCAGGAACGTCGTTCTCTTGGAGTCTCCGAAGTTCAGCAGCGTAGAAGTTGCTCTTGAACACTTTGTGCTTCAGTTTTACCGAGTCCTTCAACAACTGGGTGAACTTGTCAATCAGCTCGGGTTTGCTCTTCACGCTCGCGCGAAGCGTCACAGGAGCATTGATAATCTGAGTTCGCTTCGAGATCAATTGACCAGTGTCTCGATCAAGGAACGAGAGCGACCACAAGCGATTGTACGCCTTCCCAGCATCCAAGCGTTCCTGTTCCGAAAAGTACCAGTCTCGAGTGTCCTTGTTCTTGATCAATAATCTGTTGCCAAGTTGCGGTTGTTAGAAATTTATCGTTTGAATGTAACCATCGAACACGGAAGAAAATAGGAGATAAAACTACCCACCTTGCTGACCACGTCTGCACTGCATCCGAGCCCAAGGAGAGACCAAGCTCCTCAAATCTCGGGCAAATCTCGTTGTAGAACTTGATCGCTTGCTCATCCGTAGTTAGTTTCTTTACCAAGAGCTCGGCGATTATTCGATTCACGTCGTCGCGGTTCTCGACAAGCTTCTTGTTGCTTTCTTTGCGAGCTTTTTTCTCCAGCTGCTCAATCATGCTCATTCCACCGAGTCCCTTTGTCGTTTGCTGCTCGTCACCAAAGATATCATCGATAGCACTATTTGCATCAGCAAGCTCACGCGCCATTTGGTCTTCGACAGATTTCGGTGGGATGAACCCATGATCAGAACTCCCGCTCCCGCTAGAGCTTCGTCCACCATTACTGGAGTGGTGAAGACCACCACTAGACACTGCACAAACCACATAGTTATATTTCACATCACATGTAAGCGGAAACGCGACACACGACGCACATACCATTTTGAATGATCTGCTGATGTTGCATCAAAATACTGAACAGTTGCTCCATCGAAACTGGTCCAGTCGAGCCTTCTGTTGCTGCCACTTGAGGCGGCTAAACACACAACCAAATCAACATCACTCGGTCAGGCAATCGACATGAGTAGTTTTCTAGCAGTTTTTCACACAACACTTACGCCAGGGTCGTTCGGAGAAACATCGTCTGGGCGATCTAAGACTGTCGGGTCGAGTTTTTCAGCGGACATCTTCAATTTCGCTTGCTCAATTGGCATTCCCATTTGCAACAGCTTGAAATATTTCTTAAACGCTGGGTCATCTTTGATCAGAAGAGGCACATATGGTGGTGCCGGAGTGGACGATGCCGAAGGAAGCATACCCATTGGAAACACCGGCATACTCATTCTCATCGCATTGGGATCTGCGTAGTGGGCTGGATCAGCTCGTGCTGGCGGCTATCGTAGATCAACAATGTGTCAGTTCATATGAGAAGATTCCAGTACAAATACAAAGCTGGGCGAGCCACTTACACCTGGGTCATTAGGGGACACTTTCGTTGGATGGTCGAGCAAGTCGGGGTCGACACCATCTGCTTCCATCTTGAGCTTGATTTGGTCGATGGGCATGTTCATGCCCTTTAGCTTGAAATACTTCTTGAACACCGGGTCATTGCCGACAGTGATTGGAATGTAGGCGCCTGGCGCTGGCTGAGGTACCGAGACGGATACAACATGTCAGTACAAAGAACATAGAACCACAAGAAAACAATCCGAAGCAACTTACGCCTGGGTCGTTCGGCGATACTTCGTCTGGAGTATCCAAAAGTGCTGGGTTCATTCCGTCACCCTCCATCTTCGCTTTGATCTGCTCCGCCGGCATCGCTATCTCTTTCAACTTGAAGTACTTGCGGAATTCTGGATCATCCTTTACCAGAAGTGGTCTGTAGATGCTCTGCACACCGCTTGCATGGCCACCAGCTGGCATATTCTGCGTCTTTTTCTCCAACTCCTGAAGCTTCTTCTGCAGCTCTTTGATATCCTTGAGCTTCACAGGCGCTGAGCTGGATGTCGTGCGGTCGCGGATCGATTGTTGCGCAGGCAAATTTGATTGCGCTTCCATGAGCTTTTCGATTTGCGCCTGCAGCTTCCCAATCACTTTCGTGTCCGCCATGTTGTCTGATTTCGACGACAGCTCCAGCAGCCTCTTGATCTGTGATTCCGTGAGTCCAGGAATTTGAAAGCCGCTCATGTTGTTCGGCGCACTTGAACGTCGAGAGCTCTGCGACGACGACCTCGACATTGGTGCGTGCTCAGTATCAGAGTCGCTCTCTTCTTCCTCTGACGATTCTTCTTCCTCTTCACTCTCCTCTTTCTGCATTCTCGCTATCAATGAACAAGTATACATGAAATCAGCCACTACTACCACCATCCAACGTATTCTGCTTAAAATCTAGCCACAAACACCTAAAACCACAATAGTTGATCGAACATGACGTACCAGTGATGCAAAATGCTCGATGTGCTTTCGCATTCCGGCGCAAACACAACTACGGAACATGCACACACATAGAGCACAGCAACATAATATTAGAACGACCCATGCAACTAACTCTACAGTGATCTAATAAGCACCAACTCGATACACGAACAAGCGCCTGGCTTGTCGCACGCACCTCGTTGCAGTAGTGCGCCGAGTGGCAGATCGAGCAGATCGTGGCGGCGTTGGGCTGGCCGCAGTGCACACAATCCTCGCCGCGCGCGCGCATGTTGGTGGCCATCACGGCGCTCGTGAGGCGGCTCATGAGCTCATCATCGCTGTCGCTGTCCGCCATTACTTATCGCTCGCTTCTGCGCTTCTCCTCTCCTCTCCTCTCGTCGTCTTCTTAGCCGTCTTCTCTTTTCCGCTTTGTGTTCGCTTTTTTCTTCCGCATCGCTTGGTTTGCGGACGAGTTGAAACAACAAACGCAAGGATAGAATTAGAAACGGGTGGGTTCAGTTAGCAGATATTTGTCGCATGGGTCTGAGTGTATGGATTCTAAAGTAAAATAATAACTAAAAGATTAGAAAAGATATCGACCCGGGTTTGATTTCGAAAAAAGCAACACAAGAAACCCATTTTGTTTGTTGAAGCTACTGACCATCATTCTGAATTGTAAATCGGTACCGGTTTACAAAAGGTGGATTTTTTTCTTGCTTTCATGCCAAAAAAATTTCAAAAAAATCTATCATATCAGAAAAAACGAAATTCAATCTCCAAGTATCTTTTGACGCCAGCAGGTCGATCGCATGACCCTCTCGCCGCCTTCAGCACGCGGACAAGAGGAAGACACGAAAGGAGATGAAAGAGCAGCGAGTGCCCAGCGGGAGCCTGCAAGCGCAGCGAAGAGGAGACTCTTTCCTGGACGCAAAGTGCTGAAGCGAACCAGGCGCTTGATCCAAGAAGACGGGACGGAGACTGTGAGGATCGAGTACGTCATCGCCCCTCACAAGCTACAACAGGAGCATCAAACAGAAGCTGAGGAGCGTAAGCGCAAGCGTGAGCATTCCGATAGCCCTTTTGGCGAGGCAAAGAAGCACAGGCCAGCTCAGATTACAGACGAGCAGAACAAAAGCGACGGCCAAGAGGAGAAGCTACAGAAGCAACAAAGTGAAGAAGCCACGATTCGCTGTGCAGCGTGTGGCCAGACGGGTCACAAGCGCTTCGAACTGGAGTGCCCGCTTTACATTGGCGACGAAGCGCAGTCCTCTTCAAATGATGGAGAAGACTCGGGTTTCGAAGATGATGCGATATCACATAGAGTCAAGATCAAGCGACAAAGCAAGTGAGCTATCTATCGCCAGGTACGATTGAAAAGCAAATGTGTAATGCAGTATTCAAAAAGCTAGTTTTTATTCATTATTGACGGCTGTCTTTAGTCACACACTCTCGCTTTCTTTCTTTCGTAGCCAGCTTTACTAATCCCTACACTCACTCTTACACTCAGTCGGCGAGCTTCACGATGAGCTTGCCGATGTTCTTTCTGGCAAACAGGTGGTCGATGGCGTCCGCTATACCCTCAAGACCCTTGAACTCGGTCGGGTCGACGCCCGCCTTGATTTTGCCTTCCTGGACGAGCGCGAGCAGCTTCGATAGGTACTCTGGGATGAATTCCGCGTAGTCGAGCAAGAAGAAGCCGCGCAGCGACACGGACATGCGCTGGATCTTGTAGCTCACGTCAGGGAAGAGTAGCGGGTTCTCCGCCTTCGCACCCTGGTACTCCGAGACTTGGCCAAAGAGGATGACGCGGCCGCGCACCGCCACGTTCTCCAGCACCGCTTTAAACATTTCGCCACCGACACTCTCGAACACAAGGTCCAGTCCTTTCGGGTACTCGGTCTTGAGTACCGTGCCGATGTCTTCCTTCGAGTAATTGATCACGCGGTCGACGCCGAGCGACTTGAGATGCTCGACCTTGTCGTCTGACGAGCAAGTACCAATGACGTGGTTGCCCGCGAGCTTGGCGAGCTGCACGACAAACTGTCCGGTGCCACCAGCAGCCGCAGTCACGAACACGGTCTCGTTGGTTCCGAGCTGGCCGACCTTCTCGAGCGCGATGATCGCAGATACACCGCAAATCGTCAGAGGAATCATGATCGGCGACACCTCCGGGGTCTTGTGCAACGTCGCAGCGCTCACTTCGATGTACTCGGCGAACGCACCAAACTCTACAGAACCAGACAATGACAGGTGAGTTATAGGTGCGTGCGCATGAGCGAGCGATACACAGTATGCAAAGACTTACTCTGGTAAGCGACAGCGTCATTCACGCTGACGTTCGTGACGCCTTCGCCGATAGCGACGACAACCCCAGCTGATACAAACAGACACCAACACCACGAGTGATTAGTGCATGGAGCGCCTTAAAGCCATACGACGAAACCAGTAAGCGGTGACACAAGACATACCTGCTTCCAGGCCACAGCTGAACGGCACCGTTGTGTTGCCGTACGCGCCGTTGGTGACGTTCACGTCCGTGGCGTTGATGCCGAGGAAGTGGTTCTTGACGACGACGTTGCCCGCAGCAGGAGTCGGGAGCTCCGGCACAGTGATAATCTCCGTCGCCTTGCGGAAGTCGTTCGAGAACTCCTGGACCTGCACGGTGCGGTACGGCGGCATCTTGCTGTTAACGTTGGGTGTGGTGGTGGCGACGTAGCTGCTAATGGGCAGAATGCGATCTGGTAAAATTGCTGCGTCTGCATGGGAGCGGATTTGGAGGACGGGTGGTCGAATGGACAGGTTCGACGCTTGAAGCAAAGCAAGACTGGAGAAGTGTTGATGTTTACCCAGATTTGTAAACAGATTTGGATATATAAACATATTATTTCGTTAAATTGATATACCATATTTGGCATTACTCAACACTAATTTCGATTTTTGCCAATGTGTAGTTTTGTACATCAGAGCAAGCGGCGAATGATGACGGGAGTGCTTCTGTTGACGAAATGGCTGCTTTCCATCCAGCAATCTGAGGTGTCTCACTCGATCAATCGCATGGCGCTTTATCGCAGCAGGTGCATTGCTTCCAAGCCGAGGCGCCTTGCTCTCCCAATAAACAGCGCCAAGAAACTCGAGATGCCATACAAACTCATCAGACCACATTGACGGACCGAAAAAGGTATCTACGTGTGCGAAATCCCGTGTACTGGAGTCGACTTCGACATCACAAACTGCACAAATTCACTGTTCACGTTTCAAAACAGTTAAAGGCGTACACATGAGAGAGCAAGGCTACACTGCGCCACTTTACAGGAGCTTGACCACGAACTTGTCGATGTTTTCTTTGGCGTACATGTGGTCGGTGGCATCCGCGATGCCCTCGATGCCCTTGAACTCCATCGGGTCGATGCCCGACTTGAGCTTGCCCTCGTTGATGAGCTTGAGTAGCTTGGCGATGTGCTCAGGGATGTGTGGGATGTGGTTGAGCAAGAGGAAGCTGCGGACCGAGGCCGACTTGCGCAGCAGCGTGCCGTTGAGTTGCTGCGCGAGGAGCGGGTTCTCCGCCTTCGCACCCTGGTACTCCGAGACTTGGCCAAAGAGGATGACGCGGCCGCGCACCGCCACGTTCTCCAGCACCGCTTTAAACATTTCGCCACCGACACTCTCGAACACAAGGTCCAGTCCTTTCGGGTACTCGGTCTTGAGTACCGTGCCGATGTCTTCCTTCGAGTAATTGATCACGCGGTCGACGCCGAGCGACTTGAGATGCTCGACCTTGTCGTCTGACGAGCAAGTACCAATGACGTGGTTGCCCGCGAGCTTGGCGAGCTGCACGACAAACTGTCCGGTGCCACCAGCAGCCGCAGTCACGAACACGGTCTCGTTGGTTCCGAGCTGGCCGACCTTCTCGAGCGCGATGATCGCAGAGATGTCGCATACAGTGAGCGGGACGACCACTGGCGGCACTTCAGGGAGCTTGATCAGCGACGCCGCTGGCACTTCCACATACTCGGCGAACGCACCGGGCTCTACAAGTACACACAGCACATACGTATTGACAAGGACAGTCAGCACAACAAGAACAGCAACATCAAAACGTAGCTAAATACAATACGAAGAGCCCAAACTCACTCTGGTAGGCAACTGCGTCGTTCACCACTACGTTGAAGACGCCCTCGCCCACAGCGTAGACGACGCCGGCGCCTTCGAGACCGAGCGTCGGCGTGTTGCCGTACGTGCCGTTGGTGACATTGATGTCCGTGGCGTTGATGTCGACGTAGTGGTTCTGGACGATGACGTTACCCGCGCTCGGGGTCGGCACCTTGGCGATCTCGACGACCTTGGTGGCCTTGCGGAAGTCTGTGGACGGCGTGGTGATCGCAGCGCGCGGTACGACGGCATCTTTCCTTTGGCTTGGCTTGCGTTTGCTGGTTGAGCTCTTGGCTTCGAATAGAACAATGAGAGGCTCAACTGGCGAAAAGGACAAAAGTGATCTTCAACAGCCCAGACAAGAAACACGGGTCCGGGTTTGAATGTGTGATGACAAAAATGGATTATGCTGGAATTTAATATTGTGAAATGTATGCTAGAGAGTAATACATGGGCGGATTTAAAGACCCGCCTACAGACTGGAGCATGGGTTTGATGACGCAAAATTCATTAAAAACATGCAAATCATCGCAAACTTGGATTCGAGGTCAAGTCCTAAGATCCAAAGTACCTCACTTCTTCTTCTTCTTCTTCTTCTTCTCCTTCGCTTGGCTCACTTTCTTTTTTGTCTCCCGGGAACTGGTTGAAATTCAATCCGATGACGCGCACGAATTCTTTCTTGAACATTCGAAGCAGCTTGTCACTCGAAATCACGACCACATTCTCCATGTTCTTGAAGACTGCACGTCGGCTCCAGTTGAAAGAACCATTGAGGGCGGTCACATCATCGAGAATGCAGAACTTATGATGCATGCTCCAAGCGGTGTTGTCCATGATGTTGACGGTGGCGCCGGCGTCGATCAGCTCTTGGATCTTAAAACAATCTTGTTCAGCTTGAGTACTATCTGTAGCTACACGTACTACAATAACTCTTTTATTGGCTCTCAACAATAGCTCCACTAAATCTCCGTACGATATGTTCCAATTACATATGTCGAGGGAGTACTCCACCCTTGATAAAATCGTCAACAACTTTGCCAGCGATTTTTCCGATATTTCCTTGTCTGAGGTTGAGAAGAAAAGAACGTTTTTAGTCACTGATTTCATCCTTTTCATCTGGTGGACGACTTGAGCCCTCATGGTGTCTACTTCAGGGACCACTCGTTTCACATCGGATTTAATGAAACTTCCGGCTCGTAATCCTAGCGTTAGAGCTTTCGTTTCGTCCAGTCATGTCGCCTCAGCGCTCATGAAGCCGCACTCAAGATACAAGCGCTCAGCCCATTTCGCTAGGACCGGATCGATCTTCGCGTAAACCATGTCACGCCGCGAAGGAGGTCCTGACCCCAGAGGTACAGTCGCCGCTGCAGCGACCTCTCCCTCGGTGTTATTCGGTTGTGACTCGGGAGCAACAGCCTCGTCATCACAGTTGTCAGGCTGTGTCTCAGACGCGACGTCACCATCGACATCACCGGCCAAGATTCCGATACCGAGCTCAGTAACTACCTCAACATCGATGGCAGCAAGTGGTGGAATGGGGAGCACAGGCAATTTTCATTGTACTTGCCTCTTAGCACGCTTAGCGCTTCCACGCGGGACTCACAGGAGGCATCGAGAGCAATGAGCGTAGACATTTGTTTTGGTGGACAGATTCAAGAGGCGACACAAGCGAGAGAGTTAGTTTGAGCGGGGTCATCCCAATCGGTGGGATGGGAGGAAGCGGCCATTCGAGCGCGTAGGTTGCCGCCGTGGTTGGAAAGAGCCACATGAACGATGGAGTCGCTACCTGCGGCGACAAGTACAGCGCATGCCTGTTGGCTGGTTCATCAGGAAAGCAGAGGCGTTGCATTCGTGTAGCTGCGTGGGGAGTGCCGCCCCATGTACAGGGTCGGAGATGCATAACAATGTGGCTCCACCCCAAGTTCGTTGCGTTGCTGCCGCGGAATCGGGGGTGGTTTGAGCTGCCGCGGGATCATTAGCGAAGGTGACTGTAGCTTGAGCTACTGTGGAATCATTGCCTGAGCAGGGCTGAGTTGCTGCGGAATCATGAGCTGGTCCATTTCTTCGTCGGTCTGTCTTGGAGAGGATGTTTTGAAGTGTGAGCGTTCATATCGTTTCTCGTTCAATGTTCATTTTTGTTCCTCTAGAGCAAGATGCAAAGCATTCATCTCAAAGCTCGAGCGAGGAATCAAGAATTTCCGCGCTACACAGTAAAAATGAATATAAAAGGTAGTTCAACAAATTTGTGCTGGAGACAATCCGCATTTGAAAAAGCAGAATGAAATCCATCAAAGATTGATTTTCAAGAAATGACACTTTGGCATCATTTAAAAAACCGCTTTTTTTTAAAACATGCCCAACTTCAACTAAAATATGGGTTTGTAAATATGGATGAATATCGTCGTCATTCCGATTACACTTGAAATTTTTATTGCACATTTTGTCGAATGAAATCGTATGTGATATTTTTTATCCACTCATTTCGCAGTGTGCAATAAAATATAGCCAATAGAAGTCGTGCAAACTGCCCTCTGTGTATTTCGAACCAATTCCGGCATATTTTGTCGGAATGAATGGAGAATATGTAATGACCAAATGGTGACTTCATGTGAATTGCAAACTTCTCATATATCTGGCCACATTCTGACCACAGCACTTCGTCCCTTGTTGTAGCCAATTGAGCCCTGCCATTGGCAGGAAGCGGCAGCGTTGCGATGCAAGCACTCCACTCTGAACATGACTCCACACGCTACAGGTACGTTCAGATTTGCCTTCTTATAATCACTGCGCTTCATTGAAATGAGCTTAAGCGTTTTGCAGCCTGCGAACTTCGCGAAAGTGACAAACGTCGCTATCAATGCTTTCAAGCGTTTCCTCGCATCAGAGAATGTGTTATGGGAAAGAGTGAAGGAGGACATTGAACGTGATGTGAGCGGTGAAAACCTAGTAGCTATCATGAATTCATTCGGTATGTACTTAGCACGTTCTGAAGGAAAGAATGGCAAGTTACTTGCACGCCACTCCATCATGTCCTACTTCCAACAGGTAAAGATTTGGTTGCTAGATCAATTTAGCACTCAGAAAGTGTTGGTTGACGATCGTCTTTTGAAGATGGCTCGTACGCTTGAGAGCTTCTCTCTCAAGTGTGGGTCAGGTAGACTAGTAAAGAAGAGAAATGCGTGTCCGAAAGAGGGTTTAGAACAGTTGATGTGCTACTTGTACAGTGCTGCTAAAAACTATAGGCGCACCCATACTTTTGCAAACGTGCAGCCAAAAAATAATTTTCTGAAAACAAAGCTCGGCTCAAAGACTTTACAGTCCGCGACAATGGCCCGTGAACAAGGTCGATTCTTCTCCAATCGGAATCAATTTTTCGTCTTTTCTGACGAGGTAAAGACAGAATTGTAGCCAATAAAGAGATCAATACGTTACCGAAACAACGAAGAAAAAACTCC
>JALBZB010000157.1:0-44428 GCA_038050625.1 Pythium sp. MPC-2022a
ATCACCCGCTTGCCGAGAAGATCCTCTCGCTTCAGGAGGATGCTGCAGCCAACGCCATCCGTCTCAATCTGGTGGTCGAACGTGTACCCATGCGCGCGGAAGCACTTCATGTTGGTCTTAAAGAAGAAGGCCCAGATGCTGTCGTGGCGCTTGACGAGGTTGCCTTTCGTCAAGTAGTCGCTTCGCTTACCCTGTTCCTTCGTGAAGCAGAGGTTGACGAGTGACACCGTGTCTATGCGGACGTGTTTGGGCACGACGTTGCTGTGCAGCGGGCATGCGTTCTTGACGCTCGTGCCGTGCGCCTCAACCACCTTCATCACGCGCTGCTTGTTTATCCACGCATGGTAAGGGGATTCGACGTCTTCGGCAGGTGTGGCCTGAGCAGGTCGTCCTTGACCCCGCGCAAGCGAGTGCACAGCTCGTCCTGGTGGCTCTTCATGTTCCTCCCGCTCCTCCTGATAATGGCAACCAGATCCCTCTTGCGCCACGACACGTTGACATACCGCTCAACGTACTCGACGTAGTTCTTCTTGATACTGTTCTCGTACATGGTGATGACATCGATCGAGAGGTAGTCGAGTACGGTACTCATGTGCTCGTAGCTTAGCTCCTCTGGCATGTAGGCCTTGTAATGCTGCTCGTAGAAGGCCTCGAGCGTATCCTTGATGATCTGCATCTCGGCTTTTAGAGGCCTTTCCTGAGAGGGCAGCTTGCAGAGCACCTTCATGACTGAGGTCACGAAGTGTCTGTCGAGCGTGGGCACTTTGACGTCCTTCTCACAACAGTGGAGCAGGTACAGCTTGAGCAGCTGGAGTGTGTGAATCATGATGCTGTTGGCTCGTAGCGCGGCATCGGTTAGCTTCTCGATGACGAGATCGTTGTTGACGACGCGCTTGAGGCTCGTCTTGATGTAGCGGTAGGTCGGGTCCGGTGGCTCCTTCATGTTCCCCCTTCGATTGAGTTCCAAACCCTAGACAGGCGTGCCAATGCGAGCAAATGTAGAACTGACTGTGGATTGGAAGGAAGAGAGCGGAGATCGATGACCGAGGTTTCCGTTACCTGCGGTGCCTCGTCACTTTTAAATGCGAGTGAGGAGACAGCGACCCTCCATCATAAACTACTTTTAACTGCCAAAGCAAATAAACAACAACACAATGCGCGACACGATTTCTTTCGCAGCGCAACAGCCGGAAATACAGCGCTTGCAGGAGTTTTGCTTTGCTTGATTGATGACAGCGAACCAAATGCACGCGCACATGCACAAATGTGCCAGAGCTGTCGCCCAACGCGCTGTGCTCCATGCCAGCCAAAGGATCCATTCCAATGCGGTTTTGCGTTCATTTTGCAGGATGCCGCGTGGCACTAAGCGAGAAAGAGACAAACGCGTGAGAGCCATTGTGTGGATTAATTGCACCTGTCTGGCCATAATGACGTGGCTCTATGATGATGGTATTGTAAAGAAAAGAAAAGGAAAGGCAGTGAGGTTGGTTCCGTTATGACTTGAGACCCAGATACTTTGCTCAGTTGAGTAGCTTGGCTTCCTTCTTGCCAGTCTCCATGTTGATGCGAATGTAGAGCCCCTGTCATGCATAATTCGCCCACCCACATGCACGCAATTACAGTTAATACGCATCGTACTGCAGGAAGAGTGCTAGAGGATACCTAGAGGATACCAACAATAAAAGCCTAACTCACCGGAGGCAGCGCCTGGTTTGGTAGAATGTCCTTCCACTCGTGCGTTGGCACGAACTCGGGCACGGCGTTCTCCTGCTTCGCTAATGGCGCGTCGCGTGTGGCTCCAGCTGCAGCAGATGTGCAGTCGCCCGTGCACTGCGTTTCGTCCACGACCACGAGCGCTCGGTCGTTCGTGTGCTCTCGCAGGCGCGCGCCGCTGGCCACTTGCACCAGCAGAAAGAGAGCGACGCACGCGGCGGCATGGATGAGCTGCATCTGCATACCGCGCGAGCGCTGGCTCTGATCTATCAAGAGTCTGGCAGATCGATCTGTATGGATACTGGCGATAGATTTGGGCGGCTCTTCAAGCAACAGCGTTCGAAATAATAGTACCCCTCTATGATACACTAATAATCAATGTACAGTGCCATTTCTTGCACGCACTCATTGACGTCAACGCATTCAAAGTTCAACTGAAGCGCTCAAAAGCCCACAAGAAGACAGGAAGACAGGCATGAGTGACGGCGGCATGGACGTCCCAGCGCATCTGGCGGCGGCGCACGCGGCGATCCGTGAATCCCAGCAGCAACCTTCGTCGCAGTCGTCACCGCTGTGCAGAGTGCAGTACTCGCACCTGCGTGATCCGAAGGCGGGAATGCGCGTGAACAAGTGGGACGCGCTGATCCTCGACTCGGAGATCATGGGGCTGCTCAAGAGCCCGATGAAGTCCATGTTCAGCATGTTCGAGCCCGGCGTGGTGGATCGCGTGAAGCCCGAGATTGACGCGGTGCTCGGCGCGATGCTTTTCTTCTTCTCGACGGGCATTCGAAGGGTATGTCTGCTGCTGTTGTACTGCTCTCTGTTGGTCGTTATGTCATGGTAACTTATGTGGAATATGCGATGTTGAATATGCAGCCGACACCTGGGATGAAGCTGGAGAACGTGCAGTTTGTGCAGAGCTCGCTGACGCAAAAGCGCATCGCGGCACTTTTCCTGCTCTCGGTTGGTGCTCCGTACGCGTGGAAGCGCCTCTTCCGGTACATTTCGTCGTCTCGATGGAACGCAGCGTCCAGTGAGTCCACTCCTGAGGCTGACCATGGCGAAGTGCGGCGCACGCGTTTGCTAAAAGTGATGAAGTGGTTCGAGACGTTCGTGATTACGTGCCAGCTTGCGAACTTGCTCGTTTTCCTGCGCAAGGGCACGTACCGGTCGCTTCCGGAGCGATGTCTCTCAATGAAAATGGTGCGCATGCGATGGTGGATTTCTACTCTTATTCGTGTATTGGGAGCTCTAACACGTATATTACTACTTGTGATGTTGTTCTGTTTCAATTGTGTGCAGGAGAGCATTGAGCCATCGACGACCCCGCGCTCGATCAACTTTGAATACATGACGCGCCAGCTTCTCTGGGACGGCTTGATGGTACGAACTCCAATGATGTCTAAGCCATGTAATCGCTTATGAATATTAATGTATTGGTCTTTGTGTTGCTCTCTCTCTCTCTGTTTGTAGGAATTCGGCAACTTCGTGCTGCCGTTCTTGACGTGGAGTCGCAGCAAAGCGACGTCGTCCTTCCGAGGCTCGGCGACAGAAATCAGCAGTCGCTCGCAGTGCTCACTGTGCGGGATCGCCCCACCTCAGGTAAGTTTGCTTGTGCCTTTTGTGGGAATGTTTTCTCTTGCGCACCAGTAACACAATGCTAAGCTTGTGTGTTCTTGCTGCACTTGCTTGTTTGTTTTGGATAATAGACGCCGTACATCACGTCCTGCAAGCACGTGTACTGCTACTACTGCCTGCAGACCGCGGTCGCGGGGGACGAAGACTTTGCGTACGTGCTTTGAATCCATTTATTGGTGTTGGTCCTGCTTGAGGGCTGACCATCTCGCTCTACCTCTGCGTGTGTGTGTTTTTGTAATGCGCGTGGTTGAACCAACAATGCAGGTGTGTGGCGTGTGGAGTGAAGTTCGATTCGTCGCAGAGACTGCGAGCGTAGGTGTGCGAAGGAGCCGTGAATTCCAAGAGCTCCAGACGACTGAGATCTGTTTTCGTCTCGTGTAAAGAATGAATAGATAGGCGTGTCCTCATCATCAAATGAGAAGCCGACAATTTACAGGTACCGGGTAGGCGCTTCCAGGGGCATTATTGCGTCGAAGATTGGGTGAGTGATTACAGTGTGTCCCATTTGCCCTCACCACGATCCTGGAGTGGATATGGAACCGCTTCCAGTACAGAGTGAATAGACCACTTCGACTACTTCTGACTTCCTAGACTAAACATTGATCGTTGGACGATGTTTCTTTTAAAAAGGGTGGTGTTAAAAAACACCAGGGATGAAAATCGACTCACGAGTGGGAACTCATGCGCCAAATGTTGAAGAGCAAAGCTCTCTGTTTCTCGATCATTCCGTCCTTACGCTCACAGACGCAAGCGCTAAGACGAGAACAATTCGCGAAATGGATAATGGGGTGAAGACGCTTACGAGCGCTCGCCACGGATGCGGCGGGCCAGCTGGATGTCCTTTGGCATGATCGTGACACGCTTGGCGTGGATCGCGCACAAGTTGGTGTCCTCGAAGAGGCCAACAAGGTACGCCTCAGCCGCCTCCTGGAGCGCCAGGACGGCCGAACCCTGGAAGCGAAGGTCCGTCTTGAAGTCCTGCGCGATTTCACGCACAAGACGCTGGAACGGCAGCTTGCGGATCAGGAGCTCGGTCGACTTCTGGTAGCGACGGATCTCACGGAGAGCCACCGTACCTGGGCGGTAACGGTGAGGCTTCTTCACGCCGCCGGTGGCTGGCGCGCTCTTGCGAGCGGCCTTGGTGGCGAGCTGCTTGCGAGGAGCCTTGCCACCGGTAGACTTGCGGGCGGTTTGCTTGGTGCGGGCCATTGTGGATGGGTGGGTTGTTGGTGCTGAGGAAATTCAGGAATGAGTTGATGGGAGGCTGGCAGGCTGGCAAACACACACAACCAGCACAAGTCACACACAAACAAACAGCAACAACCTCAACAAAGGCAAGTCACGAAACGACCCGCCAAGCAAAGCAAGACAAATTTGCGCGCGCAAAAAAGCTCACCACTCCGAACCCCTTTTCCCTCTCAGCTTGCACACAGCCCAACAGACATCTTTCATAAACGTATCCTCGAGTCCCTTCTTATCATCCAATCATATTTACTTATTCATCATTTCAGCCACTCAAAAGTGGATGATAACGGCATTCCACCAATGAGAGAGCCGAGCTCAAAACCGCTGGGGAGAGCCAATCAGAAGCGAGGAAGCGTTTTTTTTGGGCATCAAAAAGTGAAGGTTGAATCAAATCGGCTTTCAACAAATCGAGAGTGGCATCTCTTTTGGGTTGGGCGGGAAGCTGGGCGGAGGGCTTGTGTTGTGTTTTGTGTTGTGTTTTGTGGGTGTTGTTGGTTCTGGCGCGCTCGTGTGTGTTCTGTGTGAACAGGCAACAAACAAACAAACAAGCCACACCAGCAAGACAAGCCAGCAAACCGGCAAGCTTTCCTTGCTCCTGCTCTCTCATTCTGCAATCTTCTAAGAAAGCAACAAGCAACAACAACTTCAGCAACATGTCTGGTCGTGGCAAAGGTGGCAAGGGACTCGGAAAGGGCGGCGCGAAGCGTCACCGCAAGGTACTTCGCGACAACATCCAGGGCATCACCAAGCCTGCCATCCGTCGTCTGGCTCGTCGTGGCGGTGTCAAGCGTATCTCCGGTCTGATCTACGAGGAGACCCGCGGCGTGCTCAAGGTCTTCCTCGAAAACGTCATCCGCGACTCGGTCACCTACACGGAGCACGCGCGCCGAAAGACCGTGACTGCGATGGACGTCGTCTACGCACTCAAGCGTCAGGGCCGCACCCTGTACGGTTTCGGTGGTTAAGCGGTCGGTCGTTCGGCGATCGGTCGCTCGCTGCGTTCGCTTCCCTATTAGGAGCGGCTGCAGCGACCATTGGTACAACAACTGCAACAACAACATCGTTTTCCGTTCGCTTTGGCTCTTTTTGAGCTCTTTGCGGCGGAGCAACTTTTATCCCCCTGGTGTTTTTTAACACCACCCTTTGTGAAAGAAAGCTTATTGATTGAGCGATAGCAGTGACAATTAATTTGGTTTGTAGTGAGCGCTGTAGGGCGGACGAAGAGTGTTAGTAGAGTTTGCGAATGGTGATAGGATGTGGAGGTATTCGTGAGCGATATCTACTGTTCAAACGTTGGCAGATCGATGGAGCGCTCACATTCTGAAAGTCTATTTTAAAAAAATCAGCATTGTGCTGGATGTAGCGCCTCTCAGGCTCTTTGATTCCAACGCACTTTGCAAATGCCAAGCTGATGAATCTGATTGCATCCTTGTGAGCACCTTTTTGAGATGCTGCCTAAACGGCACTCAAACTAAATGCTCGAGGCCCTGCAACAGGTAGAGCTCCTCCATTTCAACTCTTCCACTCTGTTGTTGGCGAATGTAAGTAAAGAACGAAGTGGCGTATTCACACGTTACGCTCAAGATGCCTTCAGTGCGGGAGCGATACGATGAGTGCCTCAATATCGAAAGCTCATTGCAGCTGAGTGCGCTATTGTGAAATGTTTGTCGTCGCTAAACTTTGACCACCGGTTTTTGAGCTGTTGACCAAAGCTGCCCAAACGGCAGTCCATTGAATGATCCAGGACAGTGTCACAATCGATAGAGTCACTCTGGTGCTGCACATGCGCTCCAGGTAGTTGGAGAACGAAGTTGCACATTCTACTAGGCGATCAGCAAGGAGCTCATTCGGTAAGGAGCAGGGCTCACATCTACTGTAACTATCGTCAGTGCAAGATGCAGAAGGTGCGTACGCTATGAAGGCAATGCGAAGAATGCATCAAGGTCAAGAACTGAGCAAGAGCTTAGTTGAATGGGGCATGCTAACAAGAAGTCAGCTTGTCACTACCAGCTTGTCAATCTCTTCGCCCATTATTCAACATTTGGCAAGTCTCTATAAAGCAGACATCGCAAATCAAAGTCGTTTAAAAAAGACTTTCATCAGATCTGATGATCTGAAGGTTGTTTATCAGAACCACACAAATCAAGAAAAGCACCACAATTCATTTATGAGTTGATTTTTGCAAGAACAAAGATGGTGATTAGTAGAAAACGTGCTTTTTCAGTCACAAGTTGACCAATCAAAAGCTGGCAACTCCGGAATGGCAAACAAGTTCGTGCCCCAGTTTCATCAAAAGCCGTGTACATCAGAAGCGCACGTAAATAGTATTTATGGCGCGTCCTTCTTAGCTTGCATTTTGTATATAACTAGGAAGCAATCATGTTAGCCAATCAGATCCCACCAAATACATACTATAAATACTATTTACGGTGCGTCCGTATTGTATTTGCTTTTTATATGAAACAAAGACACGAACCCGTTAGCCAATGAGAGCGCAAGAAAAACCAAATCGTCCCTGGTGTCAACCCAATTTGTGAAAAAATATGCTCAATACAAACCCTGTTTGAGTGTTTTTCTATTCGCTGATTGGCCAGATTGGCCACCTAATCAGACTGCTGAAACCGGCGCCAGCTTTTGTAATGAATTTCCGATACAAACGTGTGCAAATTCCATTAAAATCTCACCACCAGTGCTGTTGCGAAGCAACTTTTTAATGAAATTGCGGTACGTTACGACACAAATTTCATTATTAAGCCCAAACCCATATTTGCAAACCCGAGAAGTGGCTGAAGTTGAGCATGTTTTTTTGTAAAATGCGGATTGACTCCGACACAAACTTGTTCAATTGCCTTTTATACTCGTTTTGATTATGCAGCGCGGAAATTCGTGGGTTCTTACTCGAGCTTTGAGATGAATGCTTACACTTCAAAACATCCTCTCCAAGACAAACCGACGAAGAAATGGATCACCTCATGATTCCGCAGCGGCGACTCGGTAACAACTCAACGAACTTGGGGTGACGCCACAGTATTATGCAGCTCCGGTCCAGTACATGAAGGCGGCGCTCCCCACGCAGCTACATGAATACAACACCTCGGTTTTTTCGATGAGCCAGCTAACCTGCATGCCGCTGTACTTGTCACCGCAGGCAATGGCTCAATCGTTCGTGTGGCCTTTTCCACCTATGGCGCCGAGCGCCGTGCTCGGATGGCCGCTTCTTCCCATCCTATCGATTGAGATGGCCCTGCTCAAGCCAACTCTTTCCTTGTGTCGTCTCTTGAGCCTGCCCACCAAGGCAACCGTCCACACTCATTACTCTCGATATTTCTTGTGTATGACGAGCCGTCGTCACACATGCATTTGTACATTTTAGAGCCCTTTGTGATTGGTCGTCTATTGTGACATGGCAGCACCTTATTGGCAGAAAGTGCAATACTTTCTACTAATGATATGTCGCCAGGTCAGATTGGTTCTTTTGTGTTCTTCTGTATTCTTTGGCAAACCAGCTGAAGGCCAGGTTTAGGTTTGAAATACAAATTTGGTCTTGCACCTTAAGTATCAGATCGCCTTGGCCTTCAACCAAGACTAACGTTTCCCCCACTTAAACGTATAAGCTAAAGTAACGGACTCGAGCCCCGTCACATTGTGAGCCCTGCGCGGAAGCACCGACGCGCTAAGCGTGCTAAGAGGCAAGCACAACGAAGTTTGCCTGTGCTCCCACTCCACCACTTGCTGCCCCCGGTATCGGAATCTCGGCCGGTGACGGCGGTGGTGACGTCGCGTCCGAGACACAGCCTAACGATTATGATGACGAGGCTGTCGCTCCAGAGTCACAACTAAATAACGTTGAGGGAGGGATCACTGCAGCGACGACCGGACCTCAGGGATCAGGACCTTCCTCGAAGCGCGACATGGTCTACGCGAAGATCGATTCGGTCCTAGCGAAATGGGCTGAATGCTTGTATCTGGAGTGCGGCTTTGTGATCGCCGAAGCGGCGTGGCTGGCCGGAATGAAAGCTCCAACCCTAGGATCACGAGTCGAAAGTCTCATGAAATCCGAGGTGGAACGAGTGGTCCCAGAAGTAGACACCATGAGGGCTCAAGTCGTCCACCAGATAAAAAGGATGAAATCAGCGGCTGAAGACGTTCTTTTCTTCTCAACCTTAGACAAGGAAACATCGGGAAAATCGCTAGCAAAGTTGTTGACGATTTTATCCAGAGCGGAGTATTCGCTCGACATATGTAATTGAAACATATCGTACGAAGATTTAGTGAAACTAGTGTTGAGAGCCAAGAACAGAGATATCGTAGTACGAATAGTTACAGATAGTACTCAAGCGGGACAAGATTACCCCAAGATCCAAGAGCTGATCGGTGCCGGCATCTCCGTCAAAACCATGGGTAACACCACTTGGAGCATGCATCATAAGTTCTGCATTCTCGATGATGTGACCGCCCTCAATGATTCCTTCAACTGGAGCCGACGCGCAGTCTTCAAGAACATGGAGAATGTGGTCGTGACTTCGAGTGACAAGCTGCTTCAAGCGTTCAAGAAAGAATTTGCGCGCGTTATCGGATTGGATTTCACCCAGTTCCCAGGAGACGAGAAAAAGAAAGCTAGCCAAGCAAAGGAGAAGAAGAAGAAGTGAGGTACTTTGGATCTTAGGACTCGATCTCGAATTTGCATTTTTTGCGTCATCAAACCCATGCTCCAGTCCTGTAAACGGGTCTTTAAACCCACCCATGTATTACCCTCTCATACATTTTACAAGATTAAATTTTATCAATCCATTTTTGTCATCGCACGTTTAAACCCGCCCGCCCGCCCCCGCGCATTCGATATTAACAGCCCCGCTATATTAGCTGAACCAGCAAGAAAGCGCGCGAACGAGCACATTTTTTGGCGGGCACACAAAAAGCGCAAGTGTCATTTTGCAGTGGAGGTCCGCTCTCTTCCCAACCCCCCACAGTTAGAGAAGCCCGCCGCCTGCAAGAGTGACAGAAAGCAGAGCAACCAACAGAGCAACTCCAAGCAAGCGCATTACAACGATGGTGAACCTAACGAACAACGCGGTGGCGATGCTCTACAACAAGCAAGTGCCCGACGGCTTTGAGCCGTGGCTCCAGGTCATCAACACGAAGAAGATTAAGCCTGCCAGTGGAACTGGTGGCGACCGCTACAGGTGCGTTCACAAGGAAACGTGCATGCACATGCCTTTGTTTTACAGCCGATTGTGATTAAGCACTGCACATCGACCAATGACTCACCACTGCGTTGCTCTTCCCTCTGTCTGTTGCGTTACAGAATCGTGCTCTCGGATGGCGCGTCGTACATCAGCGGCATGCTTGCCACGCAATTGGCTCCAGTAAGTGTACCCGTCGTGTGACGTTGTGTGTGTGCATGTGTCTGTCCTTGACGAACATCAGTACTCACTCTTCTCTGTGCATTTTTTGCGTTATGCGTGCAGCTCATGGAGAGCGACAGCCTGAAGGTTAACTACGTGGTGCAGTTGAAGGATTACATTGGCAACGACGTGCAAGGCCGCAGAATCCTCATCGTCTTGAGCATTGGAGAGATCATCCCTGGCTACGAGCGCATCGGTGACCCCCAGAGCATTGAAGGAGCGAAGGGAGCGCTAGTGCCAGCTGCGTCCTCCAGTGCGCCTCCAAGTCTGAGCGCTCGCCTTCCACCACAGCAAGCTGCTCCTCAGCCGGGCTACCAGCAGAACTCGAACTACGCCCCACCAGCGGCGCAACCGCAATCGTACAATGCGCCAAGCTACGCGCAGCCAGCAAAGCCAGCGGCGTCTTCGTACAACCGCGGTCCAGTCGTGCGCCAGGACCCGAACGTACGCATCTCGGACATCCAGAGCTTGAACCCGTACGCCGGCGGCCGGTGGACGATCAAAGCTCGTGTCACGAACCGCGCGCCGATCAAGAATTGGACGAACGCACGCGGCCAGGGCAAGCTCTTCAGCTGCGACCTGCTCGACTCGAAAGGTGGCGAGATCCGCGCGACGATGTTCAACGACGCGGTGGACAAGTTCTACGAGCTACTTCGCCCCGGCAGTGTGTTCTACTTCACGGGCGCCAGGATCAAGATGGCGAACCGCAAGTTCTCGAACGTGAACAACGACTACGAATTGAACTTTGACCAGAACTCGGAGATCACGCCTGCGCCAGAGGACGGCCAGATCTCGCAGATGAACTACGCTTTCAAGAAGATCGCGATGATTGAGTCATTGCCTGCAGACTCGAACGTCGACGTCATCGGCGTGGTCAAGAATGTCGGCCCTGTGAGCGAGATCATGTCCAAGGCCGGCAAGCAGCTGTTCAAGCGCGACATCTCGCTGGTCGACGACTCGAACGCGGAGATCAAGTGCACCATGTGGAACGACCAGGCGCGCGAGGACTGCTCAAGCTGGACGAACAACGTCGTCGCGATCAAGGGCTGCCGCGTGAGCGAGTACAACGGCCGCTCGATCGGCACGCTCTCGAGCTCGAGCTTCTCGGTGAACCCGACGATCCCGGAAGCCGGCCACTTGCTCAACTGGTTCAACACTGGCGGCAACACGGCGCAGACCAAGTCGCTGAGCTCTGGTGGCGGCGGCTTTGGCGGCGGCATCGGCACGTTCGCCGAGCGCTCGGTGATCAGCGACATCAAGGCGAAGCAGCTCGGCTTTGGCCAGAAACCCGACTACATCACCGTGAAGGGCACGGTTAACTTTATCAAGCACGACACGGGTATCTACTACCAGGCGTGCACCAAGTGCCAGAAGAAGGTGGTGCCAGACGTGGCGCAGAACTTTACGTGCGAGAAGTGCCAGACGTCGTACAAGACGTGCGAGAACCGCTACATCATGTCGGTGGTCGTGCTCGACCACACGGGTAGCACGTGGACGACGTGCTTCAACGACCAGGGCAAGGTCGTGCTGAACGGCAAGACCGCGGATGAGATCGGCGAACTGCGCGAGACCAACCCTGCGCAGTTCGAGGGCGCGTTCAAAGAAGCTTTATTTAAACAGTACGTGTTCCGTCTGCGCATCAAGGCCGAGAACGTGCAAGAGGAGCTGCGCGTCAAGGCCGGTGTCGTGAGCCTCGAGCCGATCAACTACGTGACCGAGTCCAAGGACCTGCTGCAAGCGATCGCACAGTACAACTAAACAAGCAGCTTCTCAATTGATATAGTGAAACAAAGGAGTGGGACGGAGTAGAGGCCAAGTGGGTCTCAGGTACGTACTATGTAGGTACGTGCGTAATGCCGCACAAGGGTGCTTGTGCGAATAAGGATAAGAAAAAGACACTTTGCATTAGGAAGAGTTTGTTCTTCTTGGTTGCGTTGCTCAGAAATGGTCGCCTGTGTGGATGGGTGTCATTACCTCTTGGAGCTCGCTGTTTTTGGTCTCTGCTGCTGTCTAGGCTGCGCTGGTTGCTGGGCTGAATTTGCTGTTGCATTTGCTGCTGGCTTGTGGTGGTGAGTGCTCTTGAGCTCCAATTCGCGTCGTTGGACGATGTAGAACGGCGCGTTCTCCTGGATGAACGGCGCACTTGCAAAGACGCCTGGCTCGTGTGAGATGTCGTAGGTCGTGGCCTTGCCGATCGCGGTCCGAAAGGGTCCCGCCATCCACTTGAGCTTGCTCTTCTGGCTCTCGAGGATCTCGCGCTCGACCGCGCTCACGTACGGCGCGTCGTTCACGACCGAGTAGAAGTGCTGCTTCTCCTCGTCGCGCATTTTGTTGAACTTGTGGATCGCGCAGTACGGCCGCTCCAGCTCGTTCTTCTGCGGCACGCGCACGCGTCGCTGTGGACCGTGAGTATGAGAATGGGAAGACGGCTTCATCACCTCAGCTTTCTGGTTCCCACCAGAGCTGGAAGAAGAAAAATGCTCGACTTCGGGTCGATCGCCACCGAATTCGTCCATTTTCCTGCTGGTGCTGGTGTTGGCACCTCGAGGCTGTCCCTGGTGCTGCTGCTGTTGTTGCTCTGAGTTAGTGATATGATTGCTGTTGTTGCCGGTCTCTGGTGGTGACGTGAACGCTAGTTTGGAGAACAAGCTGGCGATTGTGGTGGCCTTGCGCGATCCATTCTCTGGATGCTGAGAATTTGTCTGGTGGACATCGCTCTCTGGCTGATGCACGGTGCTGCTAATGTTGGTATTACAGGTGTCCGCATCAGTTGGACGCACTGAAGCCGATGGGTACGCTGACCGCGATGTCTTGATTGTGCGGATCGGCTGCGTGACTTTCGATGCACTTCGCGAGGGTCCAGCTGAGACGGGTCGACAGCGCTTGGGGGACGTCCTCCCCGAGGTCGCAAAGCGTCCATCTATAGTGGACTTGTTGACGTGGTGGTAGTCACCATTGTTGCTGCTGATGCCGGTACTGTTGATTTCACCATTGGTGGACGCTTTGTTGAGCCTGCTGCTGTTATGCAACACGGACTTTGTCTGCGCTTGATTGAGTCGGTCCTTCAACCGCGAGGACCCGCTGATCGCCGACACGTAGCTCCTGTCAATGTGCGCGTGCACTTTGAGCTCCTCGTATTTCGCTAATACAAAGTTGCGGAGCAGCTTGACACTCTCAGGGTACTCCTTCGATATCGAGAAATGGCTGCCGACGCAGTTGCCAAACTCGATGAGCATCGGGCCGCGACTGCTGTCGAGCAGCACGCGATACCGGTTGCTGCCCGTGCTCGCGATCTCTTCGTCGAGGTCCCACTTGCTCTTGCAATTGGTAATGAACTCGCGATGCGGGAACCCCGTGAACAGCGCGTGGCTCGCGAGCTCCAGGCGGATGCAGCACTTGGTCTCACCGCGCTTGGATAGATACAGCTGCTGACTGAATTCTGACGAGCCATTACGATGCGCCGGCTTGGTGCCTGCGCGGGCCGAGTTGATCTTCGCGCCGTAGTCCCTAGCGTGGTCGCTCGAGTGGAGCACGAGCCCCGTGTTGCCCTTTGGGATCCAGCAGCTCTCTTTCGAGCTGAACACGAAGAAGTCCCCGGACTTGGTGTCCAAGAGCACGTCCGTTGAAGCGAGATGTTGCTGTTGCTGCTGTCGAACTGTGTTTGCTGGCAGTGGTATCGCCTGGATGTCGTCGGTCAAACTGCCTCGGCCCTCGTTGTTTAGGACCCGAAAGTGTTTCCCACCTGTCGAACACACGTACGCGAGCAGACCTGCGCCGATGCCGCTCGCAAAGAGGCACTTGCCCGTCATCATGCACATCTTCACCAGCAGCGCCAGTTTGTGCATGCCAGGGGACCACGGCAGCGCGCTCGCGTCCCCGTCCACAAGCACAAAGTCGAGCAGATCAAAATTCGTGATGCTCTGCGGGTTGGCAAACTCCGAGTGCATCTCGAAGAGGAATTCGTCGAGTTCATTGCGAGCTCGCTCCTAGAATTTAAACGCATGGATAACAGCAGAGCGAGCATGTCAGGGCATGGAGTTGTACAACTAAATTGTTAGTAGATATACCAACGTACCGCGAGCTCGACCTGGGTCACTTCGGACTTTTCGAGCTCCTTGACGACGCGCAGCACGTGCTGGCGGAACTTGTCGAAGCGCTCGGCGCCGCGCTTGTTGCCCACGGGGTAGGCATTGATCAGCAGCACGCGCATGGAGAAGGTACCACCACAAGATCAATCAGTAGCTCCACTTCACGGCGAAGAACGACTCGAGTCAGGCAATTAGATCCTCATGAAGCTCGCTCGCTAAAGGCTTGATGAAATTCGCAGCTGAGGGTCTTGGAGATGCCACGAAAGAAGCCCCGAAATAGCTGCAACACTGTTCCCCATGGGAGAGCCATGTTTGCTTCCTCTGAACGATAATCCGGCAATTCCAATCACAAATCTCTCCCTAATTATACATGACTGAGAGCACTCGTGACTCCAAGTCATGACGCAAGGCGGCCGTGGAGAGAGCTCGGTCAAGTATGCAAGGGCGGAGGCGGTGGCGAACCCATCGTTGCAGTTGTACCCAGAATGGCCCCAGGGGCTCGGCGGTCCCCAAATCCACCTTCTCGACGCCTCGGGAACGCTGAAATCGTCGGCGAAGAGCCGAAGGGGGATCGTCAACGAGTTCCGAGCACGGCAGTCGGCAACGACAGCCTCGAAATGCGTAGTGCCAAGCAAGAAAGTCCGTGCTAAGGATATTGAAAACACCAAGCTCCTAGTGGTACTTACTCTTTGAGTGTGAAGTTTGTGTTGCTTTGGAATTGAAGGAGTGGGGTTTTCTAGGCTGACTGGGATTGTTGTGCAGCGCAAATGCAGCTTCCAGATCCAATGCCACCGTGGGAATGCGACCAAGAAATGCCACAACTGCGTCAAGTACTGGGACCACAAGATTACTACTTTGACATGGGAATCTCTACTGGGTGTTTTGAACTAAAGCATCACTGTGTATTTCTATCTCACAGGTTTGACGAGCAGAAACTCGGGTACTACTGCGACGCGTGCTTCAATGTGCGCCACCCGGCGTACCGATTGGATCACTCGTGGGTCCACATCCAGGATGACGTGGACCAAGAGCAGGAGTGGGTCTCGCACGTCACCAGGTCAGCAACTAGACACCAAGTTCTGATGCGCAGAGTCACCATATGCCGAGCTGATTTTTTTTGTATTCTCTCGATGTGAATTGTGGGTATGTTGTCCCTAGGCTGAAACTGGAGCAGAACGCCCAGGAACTGCAGTTTTTGCTCACGGAGACCCACAATTTCCTCCAACTCCCGCGAATTCCTTCAGCAAAGTCCCTTCCTCCGCCAACACCAACGACAGCGTCGTCTGGTTCCTCCAAGACGTCGAGACGCATGACTGCGCTTCCTCTCCTTCTTTCTAATTCCCAAATGCAGATCCCCAAGGTACACGAGCACGCACGCTCAGCTGTTCTACCCCGCACTACCTCAGGCGACATTGATTTTCGCCCGACGTATACGGCGATGGTATCGATCCAGGGCACGCTCAGGGAACTCATTGCACAGATCCACACCGAACTGGAGCGAAAGCCACTGATGACGAAAGAGGAAGCGCTGCTGAAGATCCAGCGCATGTGGAAGCTCCGAAGCGCGAGAAAGCAGCTCAAGGCGCTTGTTCGCTCCGTGTACGCGAGTTTCGAGGACCCGGTCACGGGCAAGACGTATTACTACAACAGCAAGACCAAGACCACGCAGTGGACAAAGCCCAAGGCGCTTGGGGAAAGCGAAGAGCTATTAAGTGCCGCTGCTGCTGCTGCCCACCAGAGAAAGACAGGCTTGATCAGTAGCCAACAATATCGGAAGAAGCCAAAGCGTGAGATTGTCTCGAGAGAGGAACAAGAAGTGGACGCGGCTCGGAGGATTCAGGGCATGCTACGAGCACACAAGGCGCGAGCTCATATGCGCAAGCTCATCTCATCCGTGTACGAGAAGATCTGGGACGTTGTCAGCGAGCGCTTCTACTACCACAACACGAAGACCAAGCAGGTCAAGTGGCAAAAGCCCAAGTGGGTCAACGATGACGATCTGCTCACCCCTCGAGCGCGACAGCAGCAGCAAGACGCAGAGCTCAAGCAGCAGAGACTCGAAGCGCTCCGTTCGGTGATGACGCAGGATCACGCAGCAGCGATGCTCCAGCGCACCTATCGTCGTAAAAAGGGTTTTGAGAGCCTCTTAAAGCTCTGTCGCCAGGTCTACGAGCGCATTTTCGACCCGAGCCAGAACGCGTTCTACTACCACAACACGCGCACGAAAGAGACCTCGTGGGAGAAACCGATGATCCTGCGCAACGCACAGGCAGAGGTTTTTACGCCTCGCACGCGGCAGAAGCAGCTCGAGAGGAGCGCGATGGCGATCGCAGCAGCGTCTTCACTGAGTAGCGATAACGAGAGGAAGAAGAAGCGAGAGCCAAGAGAGTGGACCGAGCAGCAAGCGGCCGAGTGTCTCCAGGGTCTCTATCGCAAGCGCCAGGCAAAGCGTCTGCTGGACGCACGTCTCACGCAGGTGTACAGAAAATTGAAGGATGCGGACACGGGACTGTTCTACTACGTGAATCTGCAGACCCAGGTGGTGAGCTGGGAGCCACCCAAGCTGCTACTCAGATCCAGCATCGAGGTCAATGAGTACCAGTGATGCAAATCAATGGCAACCGGTGGACACGGTGAGTGATTGCGTTTGACCTATGAATGATGGTGAAAATGCGATCTATTTTCTGATACTGTACCTATTTGGGTGTCTAATATAAATAGATCCCATTTGGGCACCAGAGCTCAAAGGTCGCACTACGGAATAGCCCATTGGAGCACAGAGCGATTGTACTCATTCGACGAGCATGAGACTCGCGTTGGCTGCGCTCTTCGTCTCTATATGCACTGGCACAGTCCGCTACACTCCTGCGCTCACGTTGGCAGACGACCCGGTCTCTGCGCTCCGCGACCTCGTGGTGTGCGGCGTGGACGAGATCCAGTTAGCGTCGGACGGGACGATCGACCGCCAGAGATTGCAGCTCGGCGAGCGCGTGACGCCCAACCACACGCTGAGCGGTACAGTCAGCGAAGACGGCTATCACTTTTACCATCTTTGCATTGTCCGCCACGAGCACGAGCACCAAATCAACGTGAACCTCACAGTGACGTCGACCCATAGTGATGACAAGTTCAACCACGACGACGCGAACCTCTACATCTCGAGCGAGGAACCCCATCCGCGCATGGGCCACTCAACATGGATCGCACAGCGTCCTGGCAGTGACTTTCTGAAGCTCTACACGTACTTAGATGGTTTCCCGCGCAAGTTGGACTCGCATAACCGCACGATCCCGCTGCACATTGGTGTGTTTGGCATCTCGCCCAGTGCGAGCTACAACCTCACGGTCTCAGTGCTGGACCTCCCAACCTCCCCAGATATCATCTCGAGAGAGCAATTTTACACGAAGCAGTACACACTTGACCGAGCGCGTCATAGAGTAGCAGTAGCAGCACCCGTCGCGCAGCAATCGCGGCGCCTTCGCTTCGAGAACTGAGCGAGCAGATCAAATGAGATGATGAACTTCTCATATGTAGCCATCTACTTAGTTTAATGTGTGCCACATCGATCTAATAGCGCAAGCTTAACTTATTAAGTGGTACACATTAATATAGGAGGCAACTCTTTGACACAAATCGATTGTGGAGAATGGCGTCGCTCTTGCTGACGCCGCTGACGACGAAGGCCGCGCTGGACGACGCGATCCGCCTCACGAAGGACAAAGTACTAGTGCTGCGCTTCGGGAGAGCCTCGGATATCGTGTGCATGCAGCAGGACGACATCGTAAGCGTAACTCTCTCTCAATATCATCGCAACGGCTGGTGCTGCGCGTGACCTTTTCAAACTGATCATATCCACATTGTGTGTATCGTTTGAATGGATCGGATGGACAGCTCGCCAAGTGCGAGCGGGAGCTCTCGCGGATGGCGCAGATCTATCTAGTGGAGGCGGACCTCGTGCCGATCTACTGCCAGTACTTTGACATCTCGCTCATCCCCGCGACGATCTTCTTCTTCAACGGGCAGCACATGAAAGTCGACTACGGGTGGGGTTTTGTTTCTGATGCCAAGTCAGGCCAATGTGGCTAGAAACTTGTCAAAGAGCTCTTTGTCTCCGTACTCATCGTGACTTGTGTGGCTTTGGGAATATATTTGCAGGACTCCTGACCACACCAAGTTTATCGGCGCGTTCCGGATAAAACAGGATCTGATCGACCTCGTGGAGGTGAGTGGCCCCACACTACAAGTATCAAGAGAGTATGCCATCGCATGGTGACTGACAATGTACCTGCTGGTTTCTCATTCTCTCGTGTTGGCGACAGGTCATTTATCGCGGCGCGAAGCACGGGAAGCAGATCGTGAACTGTCCGATCGAGAAGTCCCGCATCCCGCAGTACGACCTCATCTACAAGGATATTTAGAAATGAGAACAACATGACACAAACAAACGAAGAAACCCATTGAAGAGTTGGTGGTTGGCTCCATCATGATCTTTTCTTGGGAATGGGCAACGCTGGCCGATTCAGGAAGAGCTCCTGGACCGCCCGGTTCTTCTTCTCGTACGATTTTCGCGCCTCTTCGATTCGGTTGTTTGCTGAAATTGCTGACGTGGCTACTCCGTCGGATCGAGTGCGTGGACGAGGTGAACAGTTTATGTTTTTGGTAGGCACACTGTAGTCTTCGCCTGTGCGTTGTTGATTGCCGATAGATCGCGGTGTTGATGCGGGCAGTGGTTTGACTGAGTACTGGAGGAGCTTGTTCTGTCAGACCAAGAGTCGCGTTAATAGTGAATAAATCGAGGTACTGTTGGTTATTTTCCATCATTCGCACCTTGGTGTCCTGATCGTGAGGATTCAACTGCAGCGCTCGCTGGTAGTCTGCACAGGCCGCCTCGTGCTTTTCAAGATACCGCTCCGAGTCGCCCTTGCGCACGTAGTACTCTGCGATGCTTGGGTCGTGCGCGATCGCGTTGCAGAACTCGAGCTCGGCTTTCTCGAACTGTGCTCGGTTGAACAGCTGGATACCAAACTGGTAGTGGATCACAGCGACGCGTGATTTGATCTCGTCGTTGTCCGGAAGCATATCCAGCGCGCGGTGGTAGTCAGCAAGTGCCTAAGAAAGGAGTAGATGTTGTCATAGTAATTGGTCAGTTCTATAAAATTTTGGGCTAAGAGACACATCACCGGAACTCACCGCTTGGAAATTGTCCAAACCACGATACGCGTCGCCCCGGCTGACGAAATGGTTGGGGTTCTCGCATTTCTCGTGGAAGAGCTCGGTAAGCTCACCTTCGCCTCGGATCGCCTGGTTCAGTGCATTCAGCGCCAACTGGTAGGATTTCTCACGAAGGAACCGAAGCGCGATGTCAGTTAGAATCAAATTGCGCTGGGTCGCAATCTCCCGATACTCTTTTGACCTGTCGACCACAGAAGCAAGAGCTGCTGGAGCACTGGAGCTACTGCTGCTGATGATGGCATCTCTTCGTTCAGCTTCCTCTCGCTTTTGTCTACTCTTTTGCGCCAGCTCCATCTTCTTTCGATGCAGACCCAGCGCTTTCTCGACGTCCTTGAGCGCGATATGGTACTCTCCGAGCTTCCGATACGCCGACGCTCGTAGCAGATAGAACCTGGTTTCCTCGGGCGAGATCTCCGCGGCTTTGTTCAGACATTTGACCACATCGGCGAACTCCCGCAGCATTGAGTGCTTGCAGGCTTGTTCAAAGATCGCCTGCGACTCCTTCAGCAGCCGCTGCTCGTGCTCGATCACCTCGGGGTGGTCTGGCGAGAGCTTCGCTGCACGCTGGATATCGCTGTTCGCCTTGTCGTGCATGTGCAGGCGCCAGTGCAGCTTTGCGCGCAGCACAAAGTACTCGACGTCCTGTGCGTTCAAACAGATGCAGTGGTCGCTGTCCTTCAGTGCCTTATCAAAGCAGTTTGCCTGGATGTGCGCGAGCGCGCGATGCAGCCAGTAAGTCTCCTCCAATCCGTTCAGCTGGATCGCTTCGCTCAGGTACGCGATCGCGATCGACGGCGTCTCATTCAGCATGAGCAGTGAGTAACCGTGCAGGTTGAGCAGCGCTGCGAACTGGTCCTTGATGCGCTGCGGTGGATTCGAGTCGATCGAAAAGAGCTTGCGGTAGCTCGCCATCGCGGACTTGAGGTCACAGAGCTCCCAGAACACCTGTGCGCGCTTCGCATAGAGCAGTGCGCGGTTGGGCTGCAGGAAGATCGCCTTGTCAAGACAACGGAGCGCTGCGTCCAGGTTCTGCTCGGCGACATGGCGGTCCGCCTGCTCTTCTCGCTCGCGCGCCGCTTCTTCTGGTGTCAAATCCATGGTGCTATTGCTGGTTGATGCAGCTCATTGCAGCTTTCTTGAATTAAAGTCACCACCAAATCAGCAACCAAAGAGAGAGCGACCAGTTTCCATAATATACTTGCTCACCTTGAAGCGGCGCAACTGGGGACTCGAAAGGTCGTATGATCCTTGGCTCACATTCGGAGAGCCACTCAGATATCAGCTCAATCCAATCAAGCACAAAGAACCATAACCATGGGCAACGTGAAGCCCGTCGTGAAGACGTCGACGATGGAGCAGGACCTGCAGGACGAGGTCATCACCGTGGCGCAGCACGCCATGGACACGGAGATCGACGAGCAGCAGATCGCGGCCAAGGTCAAGCAGCACTTTGAGCAGAAGTACCACGGCATGCTCTGGCACTGCTGCGTCGGCCGCAACGTCGCGTGCTACGTGACCCACGAGCAGTCCAAGTTCCTCTACTTCTACATCGGCCAGATGGCTGTCGTGCTTTTCGCGACTGCGTAACTCCGTTACAGCTTGACGCTTCCAATCCCATGCGACGGCGCGAAGAAGCGAACATTCGTGCTGCTCAGTGTGACCAACATCCAATAGCAAGCAATGTTAGTCTCTGTTGTAAATAATATCGCGCACACGAGTTTGTTAGTGCATGTATATATAGTACGATACCTCCACATGTGCGCTCGTCTTCGTCGTTTTCATATTGGGAGGGATGTAATAGCTTTGGGCACTGACAATCGACTTCCCACTCAATGCCAATAAGACAGTGAATCGTCTCGCCTTACTATGAAGGGAAACAATGCGCAAAATGAGAACCTGTCCAAGCTTGTGCGTCGGCGCTCTCGCAACGTTGTGTACAGCTCGCCGCCACCACCTTTGCCACTCATCTCGCTGCCTCCAGACGATGAGTGGGAGGAGTTCGATACCCCTACGCGGACGGGATTCCACTACACTCTGCCGCACTTGGAGCTCTCGAGCGAAGAGTTCGAGGACACCTCGTCATCTTCTGGTTCGTCTTCAGGCGCAAGCTCGGCTGGCAGGAAGCGCGAGACGCCAGACCATGAGCGCCCCAAGATCTGCCGCATGCTCAGCGAGTACATGGCCCACAACGAGATCTTCCAGACCCAGCGCCACGGGTTCGGCATCAACACGCGTTTTGTCTACAAGCGCAACAAAGAAACCGACTTTGCTGGCATGGCTACAACCGGTAGCGGTGGTAGTGGATCTCTTGATGGCTACACCGACGAGGATTTGAGCTTCAGCGCACTGTTTGAGAGCGGGAACCTGGATCGCGCGTACCGAGTAAATGGGAGGCACTACACTTCCAGCAATGAGATGCTCGACGCGGCGTCTCACGGAACATCGTCAGCGAACTCGCAACCGCCCTTCGCGTTCTTTGTCAAGGCGGACATGGAGTACGATCTCTACTGCGACACCGACATCAACACGCACGGCCACATTCAGTGGTACTTCTTTCGCGTCACTCTCCAGTCCGCAGCGTGGAGACAACAGACGAGCAACTCAGCAGCGACGACCACCCTCAAAGTGCGCTTCAACATCCGCAACATGCTGAAAAAAGCGAGCTTGTACAACGACGGCATGCTTCCTACAGTGTACGTCGACGCTCCCGCAGCGAACAAGCGCGGGTGGCACCACGCAGGCGCCAACGTCTGCTACTTCAAAAATGCCGACACGTACCGCAGTCGCAAGACTGGTAAAGTGCAAAATTACTACACGCTCTCATTCGTGTACGAGTTCCAGTTTCAGAGCAGTACTCCACCTGAATCCTCCAGCGGTAGTGGCAACCTCAACCCCAACATGGTGGTGTACTTTGCGCACTGCTACCCGTACACGTACACGCGGCTCCAGAAATTCCTGCTTTCGCTGCAGAAAGACCCCGACCGGAACCGGAACCTCAAGCGCCGAATCATCTGCAAGACCATCGCGGGCAATAGCTGCGACTTGCTCACGATAACGGACTTCAGTCAGGAAGACTCGCAAGACAAACCATACGCCACAAAGCGCACGGGGATCTTCTTGACCGCGCGAGTGCATCCAGGCGAGAGCAACAGCAGCTTCGTCATGCATGGGATCATCGACTTCCTCACGGGCAACTCGCTCGAAGCGCGCTACTTGCGTCACAACTTTGTCTTCAAGATTGTGCCTATGCTTAACCCAGACGGCGTCGTCCATGGGAACTACCGCTGCTCACTAGCAGGAACTGACTTGAATCGCCGCTGGATGCATCCGTCGGCAGATCTACATCCGACCATCTTGGCGACAAAGAACGCAATCCTGTCGATGAAGACCACTCGCCCCATCAGTCTGTACTGCGACATCCACGGACACAGTCGTAAGAAGAACATTTTCCTATACGGCTGTCGTCCATTTGAGCCTAGCTGTCGAATGGAAGCTGCGCGGCTGCGCTTGTTCCCGCACCTGCTCGGGAAAATCAGCAACTCGCAACGCGGAGGGTTCTACAGTCTCTCGGACTGCACCTTCTCAGTGAGTGGCTCGAAAAAGGGTACCGGTCGAGTCGTGGTTTGGAAGGAAGCCGAACTGCTCAACAGCTTCACACTCGAGGCATCGTTCTACGGCGTTGGATCCAACAAGAAGCAGCAGCAGGATCCGTTTGGGGACAGCGGTGCCACTACCAATTCAAGCTTCAGGCACTTCACTCCGTTTGACTTGCGCACGGCTGGTACCAAATTCTGCCACACGATGCTACCGTTCTCACAAGTGATAAACTTGGACCGGGCGGTGGCAATTGCTGCACAACCTCCACAGGAGACCGAATCATTGAGCTGTCACGAATCACAATCACCACCACCGATGAACACGCAAAGTCAAAGCCCGCAAATGTCCGATACCACAAGCACAAGCATGCCAAATCTATCGCCATTTGACCCCGCATTCAGTCCACGCTCGTCCGACAACAAGCTCCGTTTGGCTCCTTTACAGCAGATCGTCTTGCCCATTAGCTGCAGTCCAGTGGACGCCCACTCCGCCCCCTCTCCACCGAAGCAATTTGCTCACTTGTCAATACCACCGTTCCACCCACGACCTTCTGATCGCCCTACAAGCCCACCAGCATTCGCAGTATCAGTTCCACCGGCGAGCACGGCATCCAGCTTCCCATCCGAGTTTAGCCAGCTTTTCGCAAATAACAGCATGTTCGCTCTGCTTTCCCTGTCGGACCCGGAAGACTTGCTGAAGGAGATTGAGGCAACACTTCCAGACGCTATGGTGAAGTCCGCTGAAGAGGAAGACGGCTCAGTCGGCTCGGAGTCGGATCCATCGGGCGACAACATGGAAGAGGAAGAGCTCCAACGCGCAGACTCATGGAAGAACATTCTGCCCATCCCAAGTGCCGAAAAAGCAGCGGAGCCAACTCCAAAGCTGCCGAGAACCCGACCGCTTCGACTGATGAGGCACCTGTCAGAGCCAAGACTGTAAGTCAAAGCTTGTACCCGGTATTCTGTTCCTTGAGATTTCGTAAAACGTGCTCACATACCTTTGTGTTTGCAGTCTCCGAGTCCTAAATCTGAAAAACGCGCCAGATCCTGCCGCCCCGCCACTACGGATAGAACCGAAGGCAGACCCGCCACCGAGCACGCAGGTGACTGTGAAGACCGCGCCACTTGCTCCAATACAAATGCCGCCAAAGCTTGCTCTCCAAAAACATGCCATGTCCCAGAAACTCCCAAGAGACCGGAATCGGGATATCGCATCTATCCACTTGAGAGCAGTCCAGCGGCGGTCGAAGTCACGGCGAGAGATTCAGCAATCGATCAATGACGCCCAATAGCGTGTCTTTCTCCCATCATTCTAGTCCAACTTCTTCATCCGCTGTTCCTTCTCTTCCCGCTTCACCTGAAGACAAGAGACAATGGTCAGATTCACAGTGTCCAGGCAGCACCTTTTTCCGTTAGCTCCTTCAACGCCTTAATACACGACAACATTCAACAAGGGATTGATCAAGTGACCTGGAGCGAGGCCATGCAAGCTCACACTTCATTAACGTGGTCATTTGGATCTTCGTCTTGGATGAAAATGCTTGGAGGGCGTTGGCGTCGTCTCAGAGGGGACACTGGGAGATCCGGCAAATTCGTCTTCGGGTCTTGTGGTGGCGCATTTCTACCGTTCATACCAAGCAATCCGCCCGAGCTGTTGACACTGCTCGTGCTGTCCACCCGCTGGATATTTTTTCGATGGTCGGCATTCGTGGGAGAGCGTTGCACTCGCGGCAAGTTCGTCCACGCGACTTCGTCAACCTTTCGAATCAGCTGAAATTCACCAACCTTCTTCACTTTGAAAACCAAGACTGCCGTGAAGTAGATGAAGATCACGTTAATCCACACGAGCATTGCGCTGCCGACTGCGATTTCGTAGAAAACCAGTCGCTGCTCTTCGCCGATCACATCGTCTGCCTGTTAATTACCATCAAGAAAACGACTTAGCCGTAGCAACAACGTGGAACTAAGATTTACCAAATGGGTCGACGTACCACGAAATACTGTCCAATGATGACGTAGGAGAAACAGATTCCACTGTTCACAGTTGGAGGGAGAAGAGCAGCCGCGATTGCTGTGCCGACCACAGACGAGATGTTGGCGTTCGATTCAGCAAGCGCGACACCAGTTCCGGATAACGCAGCGACAACAGCTCCGAAGAGAAGCTGGATCGCTTGACCGCGGGAGCGCATCTCATTCGTCGGCCAGTTCAAAGCGGCAGCGTATGGACTCAGCAGCGCTCCGATCATCATCCCCAGTAGTAGTGTAACAGTCTATTTGCACACACAAAGAAACATTGGACACAAAGTTAATAATTGCAGAAGTGAATGGGGAAACAGTGAGCAGCAACAGTGCGGTACCAATGCAAAGATCTCGTTGAGAAATCCGTTGATGAAGAGACTTCGATCGCGAATTGCATACCCGAAAGCGCATCCAAGGATGGGACCCTGTTCAATAGAAGCACACACACGTCAGACTCCCCACTCCAACTTCAAGCTGATAATAAATAAAAGCAGCAAAACCGTACCATCAGCGGCGAGAGCAGCATGGACGCCACCACATACGTCTACACAAACACAATCATTGATCGGATATCAATCGCTTGTCAATCACACAATCACAAAGAGCAGGGCAGCAGTAACAGCCATCCATTTACACTTGAGTCGCCAGCAAGCCCAATACCCGCGATCGCCCTATCGCAACCAAAATATCATCCATGATCACCATCATCATCGTCAGAGTGAGCAAGTATTGCCTTAAAGCACGCAGCTGAATATAAGAGACATCAGTACGCTACTACGACGCCCACGTACGAGGAAATGAGCAGCATGCCGACCGAATCCCTCGACAGCGTTGAGTTCGCTTCAATGTGCGCGTACATCTCGGCGACTGGCACTGCTGTGCCCACATCAGTAGATCGCTCGAGGATCCGACCGACGCGGCGCTTCTTTTTCTTCGTCTTGCGCTTGCTGATCGTGGTACCCGGCGTGAGCGACATGACGTCGCAGAAGCCGAACTGCACACCCACGCCCATGCTCTGCAGCTTGTTCAGGATCGCCTGCATCTCCTCGTCCTCGACACGGAACGTCACGATGGACGACGTCCGCGCCTCCACGCTGGTCACATTATCCAGCTTGAGCTCGTCCTGCAGCGTCGACACCACCTGATCCAACGCATTCAAGAAGGTATCGCATTGCGCCACAAAATGCAAAAAATAAGAGCCGCACTCTCTATCTTGTCACAGTCGAGAGCCGCTGCGACCCAGCGTGCTGGCAAGAGACTCTAACCGACGGTCATCGTATGTATCGCGCACCTTGCCGTGCTGCTCGTTCGGAATGGTGAGCTGGAAGAGCTTCATGGCGGTGACTCGCACGCGAGATACTCCACTGCTATCTTCCTCCTTCCTGCTTTTTGGCTTGCTTCGTCAGTGCGGAAGGAAAATGATGCGAGCGTCAGTGGTTACCTACTGAATGAGACTCAATAGTTTTCAGTGCGAGATGATGTTGCAAACTGTGTTCAGTTTTAAGCAAAAATCACTTTTTGCATGCATTATTGTGTTCACTCAACCGGACAAGGCAACATCCGAAAATTCAAATTTTGATTTTGATTTGCGCCGCTTGAAGCAGAGCATCTGGAGCGTGCGCATCCGCACTCGCATTGTGGCACATTGAAGTACACAGACACTGCTGCTGCTGCTACTGCTGCTGCTGCTACTGCTGCTGCTACTGCTGCTGCTGCTGCCTCCACCTACGTGAAAGCATGCACAACGCACCCCGTGCCGCCGCGCCAGCGCTCCAGTACGAAGACGACGAGCAGTTCCTGCGGCTGCAGCGCGAACAAGAAGCCGCCAAGTACTTGTGGTTCAACTCGATGGTGCGACCCGAAGGTGCGTGTGCATGTGACGAAGTGGGCATGAGGCGGTATGGACAATGACGCGCTTATGGCTCGGACTCACTACTTTGCGGCGTGTCTTTTGTGCAAACAGATGTACTTGAAGCGAGCGAACATCAGCCAAAGTATGAGATGAATGTGACGGGAAGAAAGCGCATTAAAGCTGGAACACGCACGGTCACGATCGGTATGAAGGCTAGTGTTGTCTCACTCTTTCACTTGCTTCTGCGAATATGTGCTGATCAAACGCTTGTCTGTCTCCTACTACTGGATCAACTAGGTACAAAGGTTGAGATCAACGGGCGAGACGTAGCGATATTTAAGAATTATGGTCAGTTCTACGCGGTTGACAATACCTGTCCGCACCAAGGGGCTTCACTACACCTTGGGGACATTGAAGACTTTGACGGAATGACTTGCATCTCGTGTCCGCGTCACCACTGGCCATTCTCGCTGGAAGACGGAAGCTGCTTGGTGCCAGTGAAGATCCAAGCGCGGCCGCATCCGGTGCAAATACGAACAGAGACCAACGGATCGAAATGGCTCTTCGTGGGCTTCCCAGCGATCGCCGACGCGTTATTCTCGAATGATGATTTTTGACAGAGCCCCGAATTTAAAGTATGTAAGTCTAATACCTCTTTGTCGTTGATCTCTTTGTGGAAGCGGTGGGTCCTCTTGTGTGTTTGGTTGCTTCTCTGTATATTTAGACGTCAATGCGCGATTTACTGCTACTCTAGAATCGAATGGTCTAGAATCGAATGGGGTCCCAGCACAGCAAGCACAACTCTCCACAACCAGCACCAGAGCCTGTCGCGCTCCTGAAGACTACGGCGGGGGTCATCGTGCGTATCCCAGACCCTTCCACTGGTGAGTCCACTTTCCACCACAATCCACGATACATCCAGCCGGCAACACTCTCTGAAGCGCTTGGTGCTGCTGAGGGTGGTGACAAAACGGTTCAGTTCCAACCGGAACCTCAAGTTTTGGTGGCAAGAGCAGGCGCTAAGAACGACTCCCTCAAGGGCAAAGTCGTGTATCTGAAGAAGCCCCCACGACAGCAGAGCTAGGCACCGTCAAGAAAGAGCTTCTAATTACGAGGGATAAACATAAATTCAAGCGTCCACGGTTTCGCGCGACACAAAAGTAAAAGCACAAACAATTGAACGGGGCAATGCGCTTGGACAAAGGCATTATTTACACCAGTAGACTGCTGGTAACTCACTTTTTCAACTTCTTCTCCATAGACTTGGAGCTAGGACTGCAAACGCAGGGCCAGCGACACTACTGGAGTGTTTTCACATGCTATCGTGCGGAGAAGTCACTTTTCGCGACCGGTTTCTCATCACAAAACCGCAGACACTCGATCAAAATCTAGCAGCTCGCCGCTATTGGTTCCAAGCACCAAATGTCTGTCGTCGTACTGAGCAGAAATTAACTTCGTCGATGGGGTCGGCGGGGTGAACCACCGCACGGGGTTTGGAGAATACCATCGCCAAAGCGCAGCCTACAGAGGACACAAGAGACGCAGCATCGTCAGCTGATAAACGTGGATAGCGCAAGGCACATTACATCATGGCTGCTACATACCTTGCCGTTTGGTGAGACTGTCACGAGCTTGCGGCTGTCGAACTGTAAAGACTTCACACCACCGTGTTCAAAATTGCTGAATGTGCAGAGCGATTGCTGCGTGCGAACGTCCCACGCCTCCATTCCCTGCTTGCTGTAGCCTGCCACCACAACCGTTTCATCCATTTCTAACGCGGAGATGCCACCCGAGCACAACGCTGACTTGGACAGAATCTTGGCAGTCTTGCCTCCCCACCAGCGAACAGTGCCTTCTCGTCCGGCAGACCACAGCACTCGCCCCTTGGTGTCCGTGTTCAGCACCGCATCTGCATAACAAAAATACAAAGCATTAGGATCAAACTGAGAAAATGATAGCAACGCCCGTAAAAACATACCAGGATGACCAGCGAGTCGGTGCGTAAGTCGGTGGCTGCGCAGGTCAAACACTCGAATGAAGCCAGACGAGGTACCGCAGACCAGCGTGTTTCGGAAAAGCATCAAGCTAGTAATCTGGGGGTTCGGGTCTCGCTGAGAGCGAGGGAGCGCGGATTTGTGGATCTTGGAAGCTGCGATGGACACGATGATCTCGCCTTTTGTCACGTCCCACACATTCGCTTCTCCTTTCTCCGTCGACGTCGCCAAGTGCAAGAACGTGCCGTCGTTGTGGTCAATGCGCACATTCGTGACCTTGTCTTTCGATCGAGTACGTATGAACGGCACCATGCCGAGTGTGGATCGGTGGGAGATCGTCGCAGTTGGCGCCACATTGATCTGCGGGCTGGAATCGTAATTTCGGCTCTCCATTGTCGCAAAGTCCCAGACTCTAACAATACCATCCGAGCAACCAACAGCAAGAGCATCATTGCACGCATGGTAGCACGACGCGCCGTTTTGCACGATTGAGGAGCGAAGGCGCTGCTTCTCCAGCGACCATAAATAAAAGTTTGCACGATCATTTTCAACGCCGCCAGTGAGAAGCTGTGAAACCAAGAAACACGACAAATAGTGTTAGTTACCCAACATAACATGCAACAAACGACCAAACGATAACTTGGCGTACCCGAGTGTCAGGACTCCGAGAATACTTGTTGATCAGGATTTTGGGGTTGTCGAACGCGATTGGCGCAGCTTTCTGGCTCTCGACCTTCAGCTCCGGAACGTCCGCAAGGCGCATCGACTTGGGTTGAGCGTCGAGCCATTTGTTCTCTACCGACATCCACTTCAAATCGTTCACGTATTCTCGCATGGAAGTGCGCTCGTTCAACAGGGATGCTCGGATGACAGGGGGTGATCCGCGGCGGTTGACGTTTCTATGTGAGGGAAGCCATTAATGCACAAAGTCAATTAGATGTTCACATCAAGGCTGCCAACCATTTGTCGGTGGTTGACATTGCAAAATGCAGTGCACGTACGGCGATGGCGCGTCAGTCTCCCGGTAGCAATACGAAGACGCCCGTCGGAAGCAATTCAGCAGCAGCGGCTCGTACGGCACATTCGCGATAATCTCCCACACCACGGGCTTCATCAGCTCTCTGGCCCAGCTTTTGCTCAGTGTGACTGCTCGGTGTCAATTGCAACGAGTCGGTTCGCGTAACAACATCAGCATGTTGCGCAGCATTGACATGCCAAACACCAAAAAAATATAGAATGATCAGTTCCATGACCTCACCAAATATACGAAAGCCAAACCAAGTAACAGCACACACACAGAAGCGCATGGCCATAGCTTTCGAGAGCAAGTAAGCTCTCTCCGCCATGAACCGCCATCGCTTGCGTATGCTGTTTTTTTTGCTTTCATTTTCTTTCCCGCACCTAAAGCGAACGTGTACTTGGATCCGAGGAACGCGAGCACGTTCGCGAGCAGCACCGGGTTCTGCACGAGCACCTGGATGCTCGTGGGCTGCGCGATACTGCCGCTCACGAGCGCATCGTGGTTGGTCGTTGTCGTCGTGGCTGTCGCTGGCGCTGGTGGCGGCGGGTCCGTCTGCTCCGCCATGCTCTCAATCAAATGAATGCTCTTGCTCGGCTTCCCTCTTCTCTTTCCGCTTGCGCTTCTGATGCTGATGGAGAAAAATGCGAGAGAGAGAAAGTAGAGGGAATGTGCTGAGTCGGTGTCGAGTGTGGCAGGAGCGTTTACACTCCAAGTCACCAGCTGAGATGGATTTTTCATGTCCCGAACGAAACTCGGGACGCTTTTGTGTGTGTCCCCTGTTGAAAAGGATCCTCGTTTTGCTCTCAATAGAGCTCCCCATGGGCCCAGTATAAAGGTGCATGACAGTACGCCACGAAGGCCAGTAGTTCGTTATCTGTGGTTTTCCCCACCAAGCTCAAAAGCGCGAGAGGAGCGAGGGGGCAACGCAGCAGCTTTAAAGCACAGATTCACAGAGAGCGCCGCCCGCCATCTAACCAGAGACCAAGCAGCATGTCATCAAGTGAAGACGACCGCAACCTGTCGGAGGACGACGACGTGTCCGAGGACGAAATCCCTGAAGAAGAGGACGACGTGTCGGAGGACGAAGTGGAGGAAGCGCCCGTGAAGAAACGCAAGGGGGTGAGCGACACGAAGCCCAAGCCCAAGAAGCGCCGCAAGCCCGTCAACAAGTTCATCGAAGAAGAGGCTGACGTCGATGAAGACGAAGAAGAGGAGGAAGACGACGACGACGGCGACTTCTACCGCTCCGAGCGCGCGCTCGCCGAGGAAGTCGAGTCGGCGCACCAGTACCGCTACGAGCCGCAAGATCGCACCCAGTACGACGACACGGAGAGCGCGGAGGAGATCGTGAACCAGATCAAGAAGAGACACCACCAGAGCCGCAAGCAGTACGACGAAGACGATGAAGGCGGGGACATGATGCAGAGCGAGGTGGCGCAGCAGTCGCTCTTGCCGTCGATCCAAGACCCGCGCATGTGGGTGTTCAAGTGCAAGGTAAATTATGATGATGTCTTTGACATGCGTCTGCTTTATGCTGTATGGTGAGGCAGTGGCTTACAATGTCTATGTGTATCTTGATGGAAATTATAGCCTGGTCGTGAGCAACACCTCGTGATCGCGATGATGAACAAGTTCTTGGAATTTGCTCGTCGCGGAGAGCCGCTGAACATCAAGTCTGTCGTCGCCTCGAACTCCAAGGGATTCATTTACGTTGAGGCGGAGCGTGAGCCGCACGCAAAGGACGCGCTCAACGGACTTCGTGATGTGCAGCAATACACCATGAAGTTGGTGCCAATCCACGAAATGACCTCGGTGCTGCACGTCCAGAAGCTGCGCAAGCCTCTCACTGTCGGCGCGTGGACGAGAATGAAACGTGCGGGCTTGTACAAAGGCGATCTATGTAAAGTGCTCGAGATCTTGGACAATGGTGCTCGGGTAAGTATTGTTCTTCCCTGTGGTGCTGCTGCCTTTCGTAGTTAAATCGAATTCCTACTAACAACCTCGCCTTTTTCTACAGGCGGTTGTGAAAATGATCCCACGTCTCGACCCAATTGTGCTGGCCGGAGGGGAGCAACCAAAGTACAAGAAGGGACAACGTCCTCCTCAGAAGCTCTTCAGCACAAATATGTCGCAAGGGCTCGACGTGGTGCGCCGTCGCCACCCTTCGACCGGTGAGATGCTCGACTCTTTTGAGAACGACTTTTACAAGGACGGCTTCTTGCTCAAGGAAGTGAACATCGCGACCATGTTGCAAATGGAAGACGTGAACCCCACGCTGGACGAGATCAACAAGTTCACATCGGTTGGAGGTGGCGATGGAGACGGAAACGACGATTTGATGACTTCGGTGGAAGCGGATGACTGGAAGAACAAGGTGGACCTCACGAAGGGTGATACTGTGCGCGTGATTGAAGGCGACTTGATCAACCTCATGGGTGTCGTGCTGAGCACCAACACTTCCAACGACACTGTTCGCGTGATGCCATTGCACGAAGAGATCAAGGACACGATTCTGGACTTCCAGTTGAAGCAGTTGATGAAGTATGTCAAGGTCGGTGATCATATCAAGGTCGTGTCGGGAATCTACTCGGGTGAAACCGGTACCGTCGTGGCAGTGGATGAAACGGATGGCTCCCCGGTTGCGATTGTGTTGGTGGACAGCATGGCGAAAGAAATCCAAGTTCGTGTTCGCGATCTCCAGGAATCTGCCGAAGTGTCTCACGGTTTGGACTCGTTCAAGGGAAAAGAACTCTACGATCTCGTGGCGGTGAGTTAGATGGATATCTGCGATGATCTTTGTGATGATGTGAAAAGTTACTTATTGACTACTTTGATTGTGTTGTGTTAGCTTGCGCATGGTGATGTCGGTGTGGTTACCCACGTCGGACGCGACGGCTTCTCAGTTCTCTGCCAGAACGGTCAAGCGCGTGACATTTCCGACCAGGAAATTCAGCGAAAGATGGTTTCTTCGCGAGCAACCGCTGCGCTTGACAAGAAGCACAACCACGTGAGCGTTGGCGAGATGGTGAACGTGGTCGAGGGTCCTCACGCAGGTCACAGTGGCACAGTGAAGCACATCTATCGTACCTACCTGTTTTTGCACAACAACCGAATGACTACCAATGCGGGTATCTTCGTTGCTCGAGCTCGTCAAGTGGTACTTTCAGGAAGCAAGGCGCGCTCGGACATGATCCAGAACTCGACTGTTCCTCGCATGGACGCGGGTATGCAGCCGAGAGGACGTCCTGGTGCTCAGTCTCGTGAGTCCGACATCATCGGCAAGACTGTGAAGATTAAGAAGGGAATGTGGAAGGGCTACATCGGTATTGTCGTGGACGAGAGCGACCAGAAGGTCAAGGTGGAGATCCACTGCAAGGCGAAGGTCGTGGATGTGGACAGACTTCACGTGACACTTGCTGGAACGAGAGAGGGAATGATCCAGGACAAGCCACGCTACACCGGCACACCAATGAATGGCCAAACTCCACTGCCATCGCAGACTCCACTCCACGGAAGTGCGATGACTCCGATGGCGACTCCGTTGCACCGCGGTCTGGGAACGCCTCAATCGTCATCTCGCAGTGGCGATGCATGGAATGTTGCAAATGATGATGCTCTGCTGGAGACCCAGCTAAACCAGGAGAAGGACATCACCCATGCGACAAGCTTCGGCACGCCTTTGGACCCTGTTGCTCCTTCGGGAGATGGTATGGGCAACCGATCATTTGCGAATCCTGCGACTCCGATGGCGCCACGATCGCCTACTAGAGATAGCATGATGCCAGTCACGCCAGCTGTGAACCCAACAACTCCAGGATTGAACCCGACGACTCCAGGACTCCAGCCGAGAACCCCTGCGTACATGATGTCGCACAACCCGACGACTCCTGGATTGAACCCTACGACTCCAGGTCTCAACCCAACGACTCCAGCGCACCTGTCCGCAGCGACGCCTGGAATTGGACACGACCACCACCACTCTGGAATGGAACCGATGACTCCAGGATTCAACCCAACCACTCCAGGCCTGTCGTCGATGACGCCGGGTCTCAACCCTGTCACCCCAGGTCTGAACACTCCAGGCTACCACCACAACCCAATGACCCCAGGCGCGTTTGGTATCGCGACTCCGATGACGGGACTGGGACGTATGAACTCGGCTGTGACTCCTGCGGCGACGCCAGGCATGATGGGCGGATCTGGCGTCCCAATGACGCCAGCGTACCATCACGAGGCAGACGATTACGGTGGTTCGTACTCGAGTGGCGAAGTGACGTGGAAGATGAAGGGTGTGGAAGTGGAAGTTGTCGAGGGCGAATACAGTGGCAGTGTGGGCGTGATCGTGAGCGTGAACGGCAACTCGTGCTCGCTGGACGTGGATGGCCGCGTGATCAACGTTTCGTTCGACGACGTGCAGCCAGTGGTGCCGGAGAAACAGGACTCGGTCATCATTCTGTCTGGCGATGAAGCTGGAAAGACGGGTTCACTGATTGGTACCGACGGATCCGATGGTATCGTGAAGGTCGACGGTGGCTCGGAGATTAAGATTTATGCGATCGCTTCGCTCGCGAAGCTTGCCCAGTAAGCCAATGAACCAACCAACTGAAGAAGGACGCTGAGGTTCTCGCTTGGCATTTCGTTACCATGGATATGCTTTTTATTCTTTCTCAAATAGTTAATAGTGGACTGACTGACTGACTGGCAGTGTGTGGGCGAGTTGATATTGAAACTGACCGTGCGAAAATGGCTTTGAAGGGTGTGAAACGGCATGCTACTATTGTTGTTGAAGGTGTTTGAATAGATTAGCTGGTAGCTGACACAAGAGACCAACCACCATGCGAGCCGATGACCGATCGGAAGGAACACCACCGCGCATTGGAAAATGGATGCAGACTCGCGAAGAAGAAGAAAATTCATGCGGCCATCTCCCCAACAGCAGCAACAGCAGGTCGCAGCAACAATTTCCACTTGGATGAGAAGGACGCGCAGGAGCGGAGACTCGCGCTGCAGGAGGCGTCGATTGCGCTCAGCGCGCGCGCGACGTGCATTCTGAACGCCCAGAGCGGCCCCGAGACGCTGGATCTACAGCCGTACGCCAGTGAATTGAGTGACGCGATGCTGAACGAACTCGCGAGTCAGCTGCGAGCGAGTTTGAAACGCATCGAGAGAGCGAAACATGAGAACCCGCAGCTCCGACAATGTCAGTACTACTCGACGATCGTTTTGTCCGGATGCGAAAAATTCACGCCGGTAAGTGAGGTTTACTGTGATGGTTATTTGCAAAGAACTCCTCAAAATGCAAACCAATGCCTACCAACTCGAAATGCTACTGCTATTTAGGTGGGGATTCGTGCGTTCATTCATGCGGTTGGTCCGATGATTCGCCGTCTCAATTATTCCAAGTCAGTCATGTCCATCGATATCTTGAAAGTGATGGCCACGGGGATCGAGCAGCTGGACGCGCTCGACTTCTCCTGGTGTCTGCAGCTCAAAAGCGAGTGCATCCATGAATTCATCTCATGCTGCAACGCACACTTGTCGAAGCTGAACCTGGCAAACTGTCCGGTATTAAATGATGACGCGCTCGGTTGGATCAGTGGAACGCTCGGACCCCAAGGCTCGCTCACTCAATGCCGAAAGCTGCTCTCGCTCGACATTTCGTACACGAAGGGGATCTCGGACCGAGGACTCGCGGCGCTAGGGCACGGCTGCTGCGCGCTTCAGTTCATCAACCTGGAAGGACTGGAGAAGATTACGAACAGCGGCATCCAAAAGCTCGTCCAGGGATGCAAGAGCCTCCGAGTGCTAAGCTTGCGCAAGTGCATGCAGTTGACCGATGGCTCGCTTTTCCACATCGGAGAGTACTGTCGGCAGCTGCGCAGCCTGAATGTTTGCGGCTGCTTCCATTTGTCGTCCGCTGGACTGTTTGCGATGGTGCGTGGGACGCCATTACTGCAGTCGCTGAACCTCGAGGGGTGTCTGAAGATGCGCGAAGACATCCTCGCAGCAGTTGCGACCAGCTGCCTCTCGTTGCAGGTGCTAAACCTCAACGGCTGTCAGGAGATCACGGACAACGGGATCGTAACACTCGCGGAGCACTTACCATTCGTCCAGAAGGCGCAACACTATCGAGGATTAGAGCCAAAACAGGACGGGCTGAAGCTCAAGTTTTCGATTCAGCAGAAGACGATCTACAACTCGGCCGCACTGCGCATCCAAGCAGTGTACCGAGGTCACGTAGATCGACTGATTGCAGCGTCATGGCGCGTCAAAATGATCGAGATGCCAGCGCGCAAGACGATTCGGAAGAGCTACGTGCGCTGGCGGCTGAACAGTGAGATCAACAGAAGAGTGAAGCGCACGAAGCTCGTGAATACAAGTGTGGTCAAGATCCAGGCGCTTGCTCGTGGAGTTTTGTGTCGAGCAGCTCTGGAGAGAGCGAGCGTCGAAGAACAGCGTATCAGGTATTGGTCGAAATTCGCTGTGAAAGTGCAGGCAGTGTACCGGAGTCACTGGACGAGGAAGCACAACCATGTCGTGTTCAAGACTATCGATCGATATCGGAAAGAGCAGCAGCTGCTGCAGAATCACGCCGCCGTCATTCGACTGCAGAGAGCGTATCGTGCACGCTTCCACCGCTCTCGACTGGACGATCTCATGGCGATCAACCAGCAGCGACGCCTTGAGAAGAAGAACGCTGCGATCACGCTCCAGAGACTCTTTCGATCCAGAGCTGCGCGCAAAGCCTACCGCGCGCTCCGAGCAGCTCTGGAAGCGCAGCACGCGAAGGTGCGAGAGCTCGTTCGGTATGCGATGAAAATCCAGAGCCGATGGCGAGGACACCATACTCGCCGACAAATAGCACGGTACCAACGCGAAATGCAGGAGCGCGAGTTACGCAAATACAACGCTGCGAGCCGCATCAACGCAGGTGTGCGTGGGTACTTCGGTCGTCGCGTGGCGCAAGAAGCTTGGGTGCAGTTCCAGATGCGATTGCATGCCGCGAAACGAATTCAGCGAGCCTGGAGACGCTCCAAGACACCGAACGCCGAGAGGATCAACTTTGAGAACATGCTTCGGCTGATGAAGACCCACATGCTCGAGGAAGGCGACGCGGCGATGAAGAAGCAAGCGGAGTTCCTGAAGAAAACCCGTGAGCTCATCGACCGTGACTCTGCCTCGGAGCCGGAGAGCGACGACGACTGGCGCGACTTCCAGGATGAGTATGGTGACCAGTTTTGGTTCTCGCCGTCCCGCAAGCAGCGTCACTATGTGCGTCCGAACGAGCACGCGTTCGAGAAAGCGATGGTTGGGATGCACTGCCGCGTGTTTTGGCCGCTCGAGCAGCAATGGTACAGCGGGTACGTCGCAAAGTTCAATCGCGTGAAGAACAAGCACCGAGTCGAGTACGAGGACGGCGACCACGAATGGCTCTGTTTCCACCTCGAAGGTGCACGCATCCAGCTGTTCAACGGGTACTGCTGGAGCATGATCACGATGTTTGAGCCGTCGCTGCGTACGCTTCGTGCCACAACGTTCTTGACGCTGCACTTCCAGCGGTACGACCACCGGCACCTCTGCTGGCGAAGTGGGGTCTTGAAGGCGTACTCGGAGACGAACGATCATTTCCTCGTGTCCTATGATGACTCAGCTGCTAGTGTTAATGCGGATGAGTGGGTGGATATGTTTCGCAACGAGAACTTCTTTCAAGTGCAGGACGCGATCACGATGGACTGGTATTCGCTCAGTGGGTACGTGTTTGGCCATGTCCGAGGTCGGCCGTTCAATATCATTACGATGGCGGGTGGGAAAGCTGCCGAAGTGAGTTACTATGGCGTGGAGGACTACCTCAGCTATGTGGAAGAAGAAGTGGCTGCTCCAGAGCCTTCGGAAGACCAGTCCGAAGGCCCAGGTGCCGCTGAAGCCGAAGGAAGTGCTAGTGACGACGTAGCCAATCAACCTGCCGAGGAATCGCAAATCGAAGTTGGAGGTGGTGACGAAGATGATGATGAAGATGCCGATGACGAGGAAGAAGAAGAATCAGAGGAAGAGGACGAGGAAGAGGACAACGAAGATGATGGCGAAGGTGATGACGATGAGGAAGAATATGAAAGTGACGGCGACGGAGAAGTCCAAGAGTGAATCACCAAGTGCTCATTCAGCAGCGAAATAGGGATCGCAAAACTGGAATGGAAATAACCTTGGTATGTTTGGAATTTACTTGTTAGAAAACTAATAACTTCCACATGGTTCTACATACGCGGTTGCTGTAAAACGTTTGCAGCAACCGCGTGCCCGCTTGTGAGGCGGTTACGACCGATCCGCATTTGCTCTTTCGCTAATGCTGCAACTTCTTCTAAGCCTTCTCTCCCCATCGAGTTGTTGACGACTGCAGACACGTTGAGATCCCAGATATGCTGCAAGGAAAATGCGTTGTTGTGGAAGTGCAACCGCCAGAATCGATTTCATGCCGCAGACGCTTGGTCACAGCCGCTTGGTTCAGGCTCGAGAGGACAGAGGGGTCACCTTGCTTGCTGACGCCTGTTGTTTGGGCCTCTATCGCCAGCACGACACTGGCAGGTCTCCGCGATGCAGGCTCACCGATAACTTCGCTAGCCTTTCCTTGGACTCGTTGCTTGCTGCCGGGAAGCGCGCGTCTCCCAACATGACCAGCTCACGATTCCGAGCGGGGGAAGGCAAGCCAGGCCACGCCCTCCTGGTCCGCCTTCTTGATCACGTGTGCGCCAGAGATCAAAATGGAAAGTGAAGCCATCTGATACTGCTCACCAGGAGGTGCATGTTGCGGTTTGTTGGTTGTTTAAATTTGGCAGTCACTGAGTGCTTGCGTGACCCAAATTGGTGGCTTCTTAGTATTAGCTGAATGTTAGAGAAACACGAAGAATGCGGCTGGAGATGAAGTCGAACTTAGACGAGGGGCAATGTGTTGAATCACATCAAGGACATTTTAAATTCTCCCTGCAGCGGGCCAACTGGGTTGCCTCATGCGAAGCAGACAGTGGTGTTGCATGTCACAGAGGGATTTGAAATGCGCGCGCGCGAGAGTGAGTTGGTGCATTATCTGTTGATGAAGCAAATGAATCCGACTTGGTAATTGGCACGATCCGTTGATCATGTGGATGTATTTTTCTTTGCTGATCCTCTGCTTCATCCGTTCGCGCTTTTGCCGCTATGGTCCATTGGCGGGTGACGGCGAGTGCAGATGAAGAGAGCTGCTTGCTTGGTGTGAGCACTAAGGACGAGTGCAACGGCGCCGCGTACTTGAAGGGGGACGACGATTACGTAAAAAGTGTAATTACGCAAACAGCACCCTTTTTACAGGTCACTTTTCGCTGGTGACCGCCCGATATCTTGGTTGCTTTCCGCTTTTACCTGAGGCGGCGGCTCTCATCAGCATTAACACTCGACCTCGAGGCGAAAAAAGCGACGCGAAGAGGAGAAGCAGCAGCAGCAGCAGGCAACATGGGCAGTCGATACGGAGGCGGCGGCGATGACTTCAGGGGCCGCGGACGCGACCGGAGCAGAGACAGAGGCTACGGCAACTTCAACGGCCGCGGAGGCTACGGAAGCCGAGGCGGTGACCGTGGCGGTGACCGCATGGGACGACGCGGTGGCGGCGGCGGTGGCGGCGGAGGCATGGAACAGAGCGGCGGTGGCGCGGAGCACCTTGCGCGCATTCACGGCACGGAAGAAGACCGCGTGAACTGCCCGTTCTACTTCAAGATTGGCGCGTGTCGCCACGGAGACCGCTGCTCGCGTTTGCACAACAAGCCCGTGTTCAGTCAGACGATCCTCGTGAGCCACATGTACCAGAACCCGATCTCGCAGATCATCGCGGCGAATGGCGACCCGTCCCATCTCGACCAGAAGCAGGTCGACGAAGACTTTGAGGATTTCTACGAAGAAGTGTTCGAAGAACTGTGCAAGTTTGGGCGATTAGAGGAGCTCAACATCTGCGACAACCTCGGAGATCACTTGGTTGGCAACATGTACGCGAAGTTCGAAGACGAGGAGTGCGCTGCGGCGGCGCAAAAGTCGCTTTACGGTCGGTTCTACGCAGGTCGTCCGCTGGTGTGTGAGTTCTCGCCAGTGACGGATTTCAGAGAGGCGAGATGCCGTCAGTTCGACGAAGGCACGTGCAACCGCGGGGGGTACTGCAACTTCATGCACATCAAGACCGTGCCGCGCTCGATGCAGCGCGAGCTGGAGCGCATGTTCAACCGCCCTCGTAACCGCGACAAGAGCCGCAGCAAGAGCAAGAGCAGAAGCAGAAGTCGGAGCAGAGGAAAGAAGAGCAAGGGTCGTTCCCGCTCTCGCTCTCCGTCGCGCTCCCGCAGCGGCTCCCGAGACCGTAAGAGCAGTCGCCGAAAGAGCAGTGCGAGCCGCTCGCCATCGCCAAAAAAATCTCGCCGCAGTCGTTCCCGCAGCCGTAACCGCAGCGCGTCCCCCGCGCCAGCGCCAGCAAAAGAACCAGAACCGGTTGAAGTTGAGGCGAAGAAGGAATGAGAGTGCGGGTGCATTTGACGACGATGAAGACGAAGACACCAATGAGCGCAAGTAAATGGCGTCCGTCACCCCCTTCCAGCCATTTACATGTCAAGTGCGTGACGAACCAGAAGGAGACCAGGGTACAAAACAACGAGAGCAAACAGAAACGAAGAATAAAGAAGAGGAGTTGCTGGTGAAGATGATGATAGTGGTCGACATCAGCATTGGGCGAGGAGGACAGCAGCAACAGCAGCAGTAGTGAGTAGTGGTGGCGAGTTTATATTTTCTTTATTTCTGCATGTGGCGAACTGAATTGCATGGGTGTATCTTCATAGACTTGTTTGGCGAAACCCGTGTCTGTCTGTCTGTCTGTCTGTTTTCCTTGTGAATTCCGCATTCCCGCTTTCCTTTTTGGTTTTTTGATTGGTGGGAAAGCGCGCGCTCTATTAAGAGGATTCACTCATCTTGAAGTTTCCTTTCGAAATGAGCAACACCCGGTGCGGGCTTCAACACTTCAACATTACGTCATTGGGCCGAAATGGCTCACTATGGAGAAGACCACACTCAACCGCGTGTCGATGAGCGCGAACATCTCCTCCATGGTCGGGTATCCATCAATGGTGGTGCTGGTGGTGACCAAGAAAACAACGGTGTATGCATGACGAGTCCACTGCCGTTCGCACAGTTGAAGCTCGTGCACGGCAGCAGAACGATTGGAACGACGCAGACACGTGCTGACGGTTCCTATACGATGCTGTTCACGATGAAAGTGACGCCAGCAACGAAGAAGAAATCCAAGCGCAGATATTCCCCAGATGTGCAGCTGTACATCATCAACGATGAGAGCGACCCGTGCAAGTTTGTGAACATCACCAGGCGTTGTTCGTTTGCGACGGAGCTTGCGGACGTGATACAAGCAGATCACTGGGTACAAGACGGACTGATTTGGGAGCAATCGCTAGAGATCGACTACCGTGACGCGTTCCCAGGATGTGCAGTCGCAAGAACACTCTCGGCGCAGAATCGTCCGCAGTTGCTGATGGCGAAGTTCCGAGACCTTCAGGCGCACGAGTTTCGTGCAGCGGTGCAAGAGCTTGCAGAAGAAATGGTCGGTGGTTTTCCGCTTTCGCTCGCCGAGACAGCGATCTTACTCTGCTATGGCGTCTTCGCACTGCTGCTTTGTGTATTGGTTTGGGTATCCAGAACGAAGTCAACGAAGATGCGCCATCTATCTAAAGATGCGCATTTCTTTCACTTGGTTTGCTGCGTGGACGAGCAACAGTCACTGCTGTCTTCAGACGGGAGCACAATTGGAGTGTCTACGAGTACGAGCAGCAGAACAGCTCGTACTGCAAGGAAGAGTCCCCGCGAAGATTTACGTGAGCAAAGAGAAGGAAACGATGCGAGGCAACGTCAAGCTGTGCAGTTCGACGATCCATACCGCATGACCTCTTCTGTCCGCCGACATCCAGAGGCTACAAATACCAGCAGCGTCTCTCAAAATCGCCCAACAAAAGTTAATGCATTTGGGTGGAAAGCAAATATTGAATGATATTTGGTAAAGAACTAGGCAAAAACACTATAGTAATCCTACATAGTAGATGCTTCGTGGTCTGATGCTGAATGATTGTCTCAAGCAGAGAGTGAGGAAGGGATACAAGCAAATCCGACTATTCTTCAAAGAACGCATCTTGCATGTGCTGCTTTCGTCGGCGGTCGCCCTTGAGCTCGTTGCTCTTCTGCTTCCTCGACGACGACTTCTTGTCAAAGATCTCGCGCTGCAAAATGATTCACCAGAGAGAGAGGTCAGTACAAAGCTATCTTTCGCAAATATACTTGACGCTGCATTCGAAAAACGCCACTTACTCGGTCAATTATCCGTTCCTCCAGCGTTTCCGGCAGATCCAAAATCGAGCGCACGACGTTGTTGTACTTAATGTGCTCCTGGAAGCCCGTGCGGATTGCATTCTTGATCGCTTCCAGCTGCATGATCGAGCGCCACGACTTGACATCTAGCATCTCGTTCTTGACCGAAAAAGACACCTGAGGCGATTCTCCGTGCTGCAACATCACAAAAATAACATGTGTGAGTGAGTACACAGTCTTTTGTTTTCTTTGACTGGAAACTCGTGTGAGACTTACTGCCAGAGTCGAGTGGACGTCCCGGAACACCATGCGCTGCACCTTTCGGTCCTTCTTGCTGTTCTTCTTGCTGCTGTCTTTGCTCATTACGCGGAATTTCTCGATGATGTCTTCGTCGTACGGCAGCGTCATGCCACACTTTTGTGCCGCTTCATAGAGCAGCGCAATGTTCTCGCCAGCCGCGGATCGAACGTCGACATCAACGTGCGTCAGCAGCTCCAAGAAGCGAGGCAAGCATCTATTGGGAAAGCAACAAACGCGTGTAAGTAACCACAAGCATTTGATAGAGTCAATCGTGTTGCCTCATACCTGTCAACGTATTCGTCGCTAGCCAACTCCTCGTCCGACAGCGACGATGCCAAGAGACCCCACGACTGCAACGCCACCGAGCAAATGCTGCCGACAATCTTCAGATCAAAGTACTTTTCGAAAAGCACCAGCAACGATTCGGTGTTCTCGTCTTCGACGCTGCAAACGAAGCAAATCAATGCAAGCGCTTGCATAGCCTACAAGAAACCACGTGATACAACAACATTCGACCGTGAGTCTATTGATAGATCGAAGTTCCATCGTCAATCAATTAATCGATTGCAGAAACAAAACGTACCGCTGCCTTGACGGCTGGGCTTCGCGACGTCTTCGCCAGAGGCGACAACACGTTACTGGCGCGCTGGAAAAATCGCTCTTCGTCTCCGCCCTGGATGAGCGCCATCATGGCGAGAATGCGCGCGCCATGCAGCGCTTCGTCTTCCGACGGCTTGCGAAGACAACCGAGGACATTGCTCACAAAGCTGTGGATGCATCAATACGAAAGTAAAAACGTTAGACGAGTGCATTTGAGTTGTATGTTAGTGAATTCTGCACATTGCATTCCTTACCTGTCCGTGATGCTGTCGGGGGGCAGGTACTGTGAGAGATGTCCGCTCAGCTTCTCAAGCGCAGCCACACGCGTCGTCGTTCTAAACACATTAATAGGTTTAACGACACCCATGCGTAAGAACACTACCTCATAGCCATTAGCATCGAGCAGAACGAAAGCAAAGATACCTTTTCTCGGTGAGCTCTTCGATCGCTTCGTCGACCGCGGCGTCTTCGCCGTCGCTCTTCGTGTACGAGTCGTAGAAGTCGGCGTCGTCCGACAAGTTGGTTCGTCCCGTCTCAATCGACGCCATCGACGCTACGTCATCGAAGTCGTCGTCGTCTTCCTGGCGCATCTTGCGGGCTCCTAGCAGCAGCGAGCTGTTAGCGATCGTCACGCCCATGCTCTTTTGCTTTTTGCTTTGGCTTGGTGATGTCTATCCACGCTTGCAGCTTCCTCTCAAATGGAAGGAAGGCAAAAGCGATTATGAGGAAATGTACGGAGAGCAGCTCACCTGTCTTCTTCTTGGCCATGATGAACGTGCGCTGGTGGTGGTAGAGTTGCTACTTGCTGGGGGGTGGACTGTCGAGGCTCTTTCACGTAATGAAGTGGGTTGACTGATGGCCGTTGGTTTGCTTCGCTTTGCTGGCTGATGTTGAACTCGTCGTTTCTTCTCGCTCTTGTCACACGAGAGTCACACAAGTGAGACAAGGGTGAGACTTGTGGGTTTGTTTTTGCAGCAGACAGCACCAATCAAAATCGATTGCAGATACTCAGATCTGATATACATATAGACGTGAGCTGGTCCCAGTTCATGTATCTGATAACTGATAATTATAATAGACAGGTTTCCGAAGGCCATTTTCACGACAGTGCATGTCAAAGAGTTAAGGACAGCAATTTTTTTTGAATCATGTGGATTTTTTTTCGAGTTTTGTGTTTGCGGACGAGCTTTTTAGTATGTTAGAGAACGTCATTAGAATACTCTCGTGGTGAAATCGCAGCTCGATTTGACTTCTTAGAGCCACAGGAATGGCCGATGTAAGTTTATAGAGGACAACAAAATGATAAGGACAGCGCAAGATTCAGCCATTTGGGGGCGAATGCGTGATGTTTAT
>JALBZB010000158.1:0-44400 GCA_038050625.1 Pythium sp. MPC-2022a
AAATGCCTAGGTCCGTCAGTACAGTGTAGTACAGTACATGTACAGCGACTGGGCTAGTGTAGCCAAGCACATTAGAAGATATCCTGCGACTTAGCTTCAATCTTGCTCGATGTTCGTAACAGCATTGCGCTCTAAACAAGTTGTTGAAATCACATACTGTCCTCTTGTCGTGGTGCTCTCTGAGGGGAGCAAATCTTCTCGTTGTGCGTGCCCAGCGGACACGACGCACTGCATTACGATTGGCGTGTTGCTAGTGCAAGAATGCAGGAGACCAGCGCCGCGAGCAGGATCACTGCGGGTCGGCGCATGTTGGGATGATTGTTTACGAGCGCTTGCGAATGTGAATGTTGGCGTTCGCTTGTTTTGCTTTTGCATCATTTCATTTCGTTTTTGTAGCCATTTCTGCGACCATACTCACTTTTAAACATACTTCATGAAGGGTTCCCTGATACATTTATATAGCAGCGCCTCTTCACAGCAAAATACCCTGGCCTATTCATGGCATCGTGAAGCGTCGCTTGGCGTGGACTCACAGTGGACCACGGTGGACGAAAGCGGACGAAAATCACAAAGCGATTTTTTACGTATAAACTTATCCAGGAGCTCACCGTACTGCTCTAGAGGGTCGAGCTCCGGCTCATATTAATTCTGTCAACAACAACAGGTCACAGTTTCGTCGACAGAAAAGAGCCAGAATCCTGTCACCATCGCTGCACCAGCTGGTGAGTGGTCTATAGTGCAGAAACGGGCCAGTCAAATTCGGTGATCTGATTATTTTCGCTGGGTGGTGCATAGAAAGAGCTCCATTTGGACAAGCAAACAACCCCAAAAGTGCCGACTCTGAACTCTTGGGGGATCCTATCCTATCCTCTCGAGATCAGACACACATACACATACAGCAAGAAAGTGACGATTTGCAACTGGCTGATACGATTCGCCCTTGGCGAGAAGAGCGTCACGGACGCTGTGCCGGACGCGCGCGCTGCTGGATCGTCTGATTTTCGTATCCTCTTGCTCGCACCCAGGATGGATGAACGTGGAACGCAAACGAAGAAGCTTCGCCGCGCGACTCCGATTCCAGAATTCAAGCAAACGCAATCCCTGCACACAGCTCCTAGGCATGCGCCAACAAAAGGATGCGCGTGGCAAACCGACAAAGCACTAAATGGACGGATGCTGTATGTTCTCTCATTCACCCGCTGGCGATTTGTTTGAGAAAACAAAGTATGTGGCTCTGCGCTGCGCTAATCACGCGCTCACCAGCGAATTAATACTGACACTGAACGCGAATTCGCAGACAAAAACTGTCCTCTCTCTGGTTTAGTTCGGTAGGTCTCAGTACTGTCTGTACACGAAATCCTTGAAACATGTCAAGGCTGTTTGTGCTCGGTTGCTGGCGCGCGGCTTCAGTGGGTTGTAATCACGCTTGACTTGACGAAAGTATCCATGGGATGCCGGCCGCTTTTGCACCGAACTTTGAAACGGAGACTCACTGTCCACACGCGGCCAAGTTCGTTGAAGATTGCGTCACGGCTCCTTCGAGTCATCCAAAACGTGATGTCTTGACACGCTCTCGGATTTACTGAGCCAGTCCAGTTATCAGATCGGGCGCTCCACCTGTTCTCATGAGTTGCTGAGAACAGGACGAAGACTGTGTGTGCGTTGGGACTGGGACTGGAATTACAGTGATGAGTGTGTAGACGAAGCTCTCATTGGCTCCTTCCAGCCTCGCTGTGCTTCCCCTCTCTAGGCGCCAAGGTGAGAAGGCGCACCAAGGCGAGGACGAGAGGTGAAAAAGGAGCCAATTCCTCGCACCAGCAGCACACTCACTTCTCGATTGAGCTCCAAGCCCTCAAGCGCAAGCCACCACCCCACCTCCAAGCTTCGACTACCATGCTTCGTCCAATCTTTTACATCGCTGCCGCCGCTCTGGCCTTCATCTCCCAGTCGGCCACGGCCGACATCCTGCGCGTGCCAATCCAGAAGATCGATGACGCCACGTTCATCGAGAACGCGGTCGTGAACGCCTTCCAGAACGCCGCCAACACGACGTACAACCAGGAGGCCGCCTCCTCGGTCGTCATCAAGGACTACGCCAACGTGCAGTACTACGGCTCGGTCTCGATTGGTACGCCGGCGCAGACCTTCACCGTCATCTTTGACACGGGCTCGAGCAACCTCTGGGTTCCAAGCAAGAAGTTCGGCACGCACGCCGTGTACGACCACACCAAGTCGTCGACGTACAAGGCAGACGGCTCGGCCTTTGCGATCCAGTACGGCAGCGGTCCAGTGTCGGGCACTGTGTCCAAGGACACCGTGTCCATCGGCTCGTTGAAGCTTGCGAGCCAGGCGTTCGCCGAGATCACGGTCACGAGCGGCCTCGGCTCGCTGTACTCGACCGGCAAGTTCGACGGCATTCTCGGTCTGGGCTTCGACTCCATCAGTGAGAACAACATCCCGACCCCGTTTGGCCAGCTCGTGAAGAACGGCGCGCTCGACTCCCCGGTCTTCGCGTTCTACCTCGGCAAGACCGACGGCGCGGCCGGCGAGCTCACCTTCGGCGGTGTTGACACGAGCCGCTACACCGGCGCCATCACGTACGTGCCGGTGACCCAGGCGACTTACTGGACCGTGCAGCTGGACTCAGTTGGCGTCAAGACGTCCAAGTTCACGTCGACCAAGACAGCGATCGTGGACTCGGGCACCTCGTTCATTTACGGCCCAACGGCGACCGTCGCATCGATCGCCAAGGCGGTCGGCGCCACCGCGTTCACGAGCGGCGACTACGTGCTCAACTGCGGTGCCACGTACCCAGATGTGACCTTCACGATCAGCGGCAAGACGTTCACGCTGACTCAGAAGGACTACACGTTCCAGGACGGTACGACGTGCCTCTTCGCGTTCGTGGGCTCGGACGACGGTCTGTGGATCCTCGGCGACGTGTTCATGCGCAAGTACTACACGGTCTTCGACTGGGGCTCGACCGGCTCGCCACGCGTGGGCTTCGCTCTCGCCGCCTAAGCGGATCTAGTTTTTTGAAGTGACAGTTGAGTCTGCAGTTGCCAGGCGAGTAACCCACAGATAACACTTGCGTTTAAATACATTTTTGTGAACCTTCAACAGCCTGTTCCTGCTTTGTCAGTGAAGTGCTCACTCTCTATGCACTGCATGCGCTTGTTCTGAGTCAGCGTCTGGCGCCTACATTTTGGGCCTTTGACGCCAGCACGAGGCTGGCAGGTCTCCGTGATGCAGACTCACCGATAACTGCTAGCCTATCCTAGCAAACGACCGACGTTCTTAATGAATATGCTCTTACTGGCGTTGATGTCTCGGTCCTGACTGAGGCGACACGAATTACATTCGTAGATGACATTGACTCCGAGATCGCACTCCACGTTCCCACATCTTGAGCACATCTTCGAAGTGTACTCCTCACTGCATTCGATCACTCGACCCTCGGATCTCTCCATTCTGTATTTTAGGAGATTCTTGAACCTGAAGTGGGATAGAGCCATCATCGCGCGCACGGAGGGACTTGACAGCTTGCGTTGCGCTCCAGCAGGCCGAATCGTGGCTGCGGCGTCTGCTGCCGCACTCTGCTTGCACTTTCGCGCCATCTCTGAGGTCTGGAACGCTGGTAGGAGTACCTCGTGGTAGTTGGTCGACAGCCAGCTCGAAATCTTGTGGTGCATGTCACGAATCATTCTGGCGATGCGCCGAAGGGTGAACCGGATTTTCCTCCGTAGCCGGTAACGTTGTCGTCGGAGTAGTGGTTCTTTACGGCTTGTGGTCTCGGTTGTCGTATTTGTTGCGGCGCTTGCTTGGAGGATCTTCTTCTCCGCTAATGCACTGAGTTTCGCCTTCAATGCGTCCACACGCTTGAGGCGATACTCGATCACAGAGCGAGCATCACTCACGCTAAATGTTCGACCATTTGGGTTATACAAAGTTACAAAGTTTCACACTCCAGGATCGATAGCACAGACGCATGTCGTACGCGACTGCGCGAAACTCACTGTGCGCGGAATCACAAGGTAGTACTCTCCCTCGCGTAGCCGCTGCAGTCGAACCGAGTGCAGCAGCTCAGGGAGTCGTTCACGTAGTTGGATGCTCTCGTTCTTTCCCAACCCGAAGAAGGTAGGATGGAAGCGAACGAGCTGCTTCTTTTCCTGCTGAACCACTGAGATCGATCGTGCACGGATCTCGATCGAATTCGACGGGGCGAACTTGCTCTTGAACTTCAGATCCAAAAACGTGGTCTTCTGCTCCTTTCTCTTTAACGCGAAGAACAGTGCGAGGGATGACTTCACTGCTTTCATCCAGTCTCGGAAAGCGGAATCGCGAACCTCGTCGTTCACTTCCAGGTGCCTAGCGAGAGCCTTCTTGTTGTTCTGAAAGAAGGCGCACGTGGTCCTGGCTTGAGCGATGGGTATGTACTGCGCACTCAACTCGCTCAGGGTCATCCTTTTCGCCTCATCCTCGCGTCCTTGCAGCACCAGCCGCGATCTGCAGTCGTCCTTGGAGGAAACCACCAGCTTGTTGTAAATGGCGCGGTTGGAGGCGGACATCTGATTCAGCTTGGCGCGTTGGCGCCGATCCGGGTACAACCGGAGCTTGATGGCGCTATTGACCGTCTTGTCTGGTGATTCCGTTCATTCACTCGTCAATGCTCCATCCGAACACCTGTCGAACATCTGCCTAGATTCTCCTAGAGCAAGACCCCTCCACGGCGTGCGAGGCGCATCAACGAAGTTGCTGACCTCGAACCAGGATGTGAACATTGTGGCTACGACAGACTGGGAGTCTCGCGGTGCGTGATTGGTGAGTCTTGAGTAATTGTGTAGGTCGGCCACGTCGGGCACCCACAGCTCGCGTGCGAGCTCCCTATCAAACCACACACGGGAATGTTTGGAGTCATCTTCCTACCGTGCTTTTAGTCTCTTCAGTAGTCGCTCATTGCTTTCGTCCTCGCTGCTGCTGGTCTCCGCGACCAAATCGAACATGGCGTCACTGACTGTCGTCTCTTGACAATCGCGCGAGATGGAGAATGACGGGTCCGGGCTACCTTCGCTCACAATTTACAAAGTTTATGGGTAGCACAACTTCCAAATGCTCTTCGTCTTTTGAAAATGGGGACGCGTTGCTGCTAAGTTAGTGGGTGCCATCCCACGCCCATCCACTTTCCTGCTTTGAGCGCTTGAAGATCGCCTTGCGCAGGCGCTGCTACGCAAGACCGCCAGCTCCTCGTCGTCGTCGTCGTCGTCATTGCCCGCGGGTGCGAAAGAGGATAAAGCAACTGGGCTAAAGCTTCTGGTGGTGGTGCTGGAGTGGCGAGCAGCACGCACCGCCACGGAGCGCGCGACGTTCGCGCGCATCATCATCGTTCGTCGCTCGTCTTCAAGTCACACTTTGAGCGTCTGACGGCAGAAGTTGTCTTCGAAGCTGTGGGTGTTTTACTCTGTGTTTGTACTTTCTGTCAGGAGTTCGGTAGTCGTCTTAACTAAACGGGAGTTTCCTTTTCCTATTTGCGTCCTCGCTTCATTCGTCCACTTGAGAGTTTAGTAGTTAATATTCCTTCACATGGACCCAACTTGCAGCAGAGGATAGTGCTGCAAACGAGCAGGCTGATTTGGTGCACTGCTGCTGTAGACAAGCTGAGTGACGGCCACCAACCCACTCGGGCCCCTGCTGGTGGAAGATTATACGTGCGCGCCAATCTCCGATGAACAGTGAAAAAGCCTCAGTGGTGTTCCGAAACAAAGTATTTTATAAGAGGCTTCGTTGTCGAACCAATCAGTCAGTGCTGGGGAGGCAGCAAGTACTACGTACTTCAAAGTTCTGTAGTAGCTTGTGTGTACGCAAGCGGGCATTTTGTCGCTCACTCTATCTGGCCAACATGGCCAATACGATGCGCTGTGCGTACCAGTATTGCATGTCATCTCGACTGAGAGTCACCCTCCCGATGTCAGCAACGAACTAAACACTCCACCCGATCGCAACCGCGTTGCGCGTCGCACACAGAGGTAGATAGTTGGTTTGATTTTGGTAGTTGAGCCCGAGTTCACGGGCAAGAGTAGCTCTGTTGGATCTGCTCGCAATACTTTGAGGTGCTTTATCGACCCCCTCCTGGGACATCGATTCGTGAGAACGCAGGGCCTGACGCTTAAACGAGAGTCTGTTTAATTAAGCGACAAAGAGCATCTTGAATAAAAATTCCATTCAAGTATTTTGACAATCGGCATAAGCGAGAATATGCACTTCGCAAAGCTGCTTAAAAAGAGTAAATAACTCCTCCTTGTGCATAGAAGGCTTCTATTGAGAGCAGGAGACCACTGTCTGGCTTGATCAAGCAAGCCAAACGGCATTTTTGGGGAAGAGAGAGTCAAGCCCAGCGACGACGACAGAGTCAGAGTGGCGACGACGAACGCAGCGTCTCTCTCGCTCTCCGCACGACGTACACGCACGCGCGTGTAGACACACCACACACAAGACGTCCACTCCGGAGCGACACCAACCGTCCTACTCTCTCGCTCACTCTCGTCTTGACGGCCCGTCCGTTGTCGTTGGTCTCTGACTCGATCAATCAGCGCAACGAGTGTACCATGTCGCCTGGCTCGTCGTCGTCGTGGGTTTCCTGCCGTAGGCTTTCACTCTCAATGTACTGCATGTGCACTCTGTTGCTGTCGCTGCTGCTTGTTGGTGGAGACGGTGGGCTCGGAGTCAGGGTCGTCGATGCGAACATGCATCCGTCCGAGATGAAGCACCTGCAGGAGCAGGCGCGCGAGATGTTCTACCACGGCTACCGGAACTACATGGAGCATGCGTTCCCGTGGGACGAGCTTAAACCGCTCTCGTGTGAGGGGCGGCGCTGGGACAAGCGTGAGCGCGGTGACCTCGACGACGTGCTGGGCGGGTACTCGCTCACGCTCATCGACTCTCTCGACATGCTCGCGATCCTCGGCGACCGCGACGAGTTTGTACGTGCCGTGAAGCTCGTGATCGAGCACGTCTCATTCAACCGTGACGTGGTCGTGTCCGTGTTCGAGAGTACAATCCGCGTGATCGGCGGCCTGATCTCGGCGCACATGCTCGCGTCGCCGGACTACTTGGGGATCATGACCGCGCAAGAGTACAACGGCGAACTCTTGGATCTCGCGGTGGATCTCGGCCAGAGGCTGTTGCCAGCGTTCGACACGCCCACGGGGCTCCCCGTGCACCGAATCAACCTCAAGCACGGTGTCATAAAGAACACACCGACACTCACGTGTCCAGCCGCCGCCGGCTCGCTGCTGGTCGAGCTCTCGTACCTCTCGCGGCTGTCGGCGCTCTCTGTGTTCGAGGAGAAGGCGAGCAACGCCGTCATGGCACTCTGGCTGCGGCGCTCGGACTTGAATCTACTCGGAAGCTCAATCGACGTGGCGTCGGGCGAGTGGATCCACTCGCACGTGGGCATCGGCGCGGGGCTTGACTCGTACTTTGAGTACCTGCTCAAGTACCACCTCGTGAGCGGCAACGCGGTCTGGCTCGAGATGTTCAACATGAGCTACAACGCCGTCGAGACGCACATCAACCACGACGACATGCACATCGAAGTGGACATGAACTATGGGAAGCAGTACGTGCGGTCGCGCCGCGTGTCGGCGCTGCAGGCTTTCTGGCCGGGGCTGCAGGTACTCGCAGGCGACGTGTCGAGCGCGATCCGGAGCCACGACAAGCTCTTTTCATTGTGGGACAAGTTTGGCGCGATGCCCGAGCTCTTCGACTTGGCGGGCACTGGGGACGTGATCAGTTGGGCGAGGACGTCGCCGTTGCGTCCGGAGCTGATCGAGAGTACGTACCACCTGTACCAAGCCACGCGCGACCACAAGTACCTCAAGATCGGACGTAAGCTGCTGCAGGATATCCAGAGAGTCTCGCGAGTGAGCTGCGGGTACGCGGCGGTGGGCAACATTCATACACTGGCGGTTGAAGACCGCATGGACAGCTATTTCCTGTCAGAGACCGTCAAGTACCTGTATCTACTCTTCAGCGAGGACCCGGACGTGATCGTGCCGTCTTTCCAACTGACGACCAACGCAACAGCAGTGCCCAACAATACCAACAACAATCGCAGTAGCAACTCCTCGCTAGCATCGCAGTGCAGAAGCAGGAACGTGACGCGGGCGTTAAAGTCCTCGCAGGTCGTGTTCAGCACGGAAGGACACTTGCTGATGCTCGACTCAACGCTGTTCGCCCGCGACAACACGTCGCAAAAGTCTCAGCTGCCGCATGCCGAGTGCGAGAACTCGAAGCTGCTGTCCAGGACCCAGCCAGCAAATGCTGCTGATGGAACGACTGCGAAAGCAAAACCAGTAGTTTCACTCCAGATTGGAATCTCGGTGCGCCTGGACGACGTCCATGCCATGACGCTGATCGCCTGGCCTGCGAAGTTCGGGCTGCAGATCTCCACACACACCCATGTGGAAGCGCCGTTGATGCTCTATGCGAAGAGCATCGGGGACGCGTGTTCGCAGCTCTCGAAACGCGACGCCCAGCGGATCAAAGGCAAGCTCGTGATGGTCACGAGAGGCGTGTGCTCGTTTTCCGAGAAGGCGCTGCGGCTGCAGAGCGCCAGCGCCGCGGGCGTGATCATCGTCAACTCGAAGACGTCGAAAGCGCGCCACCCGGACCGCAAGTATGTACTCACGGATGACAAGCGCGGACTGGGAAAGCAGGTGCAGATCCCCGTCATGCTCGTCTCCCGCGAAGACGCGGCCCAGCTGCTCCGTCAGGTCGCGAACCTGCAGAGCGTGACGTCAAAAGCCCAAGAGAGTGATGAAAACAACAATGGATCTGACTCAGAAGCGCTGCTGCTGCTTGGTTCACTGTCGCCGTGGCTGCATTGAGGATCTGAGAGCTCAGTTTTGGCAATTTTGACAATTTTGGCATCAAGAGAAAGCTGTGAGCGTGCAAGTTGTGAGTATAAGTGGATGAACAATGTGGATGTTGTTGCGTAAGTTGTAAAAATCGAGATAGTGTGTATATAAGGAAGGCGAAGTGCCAGCAACATCATGACCATTCATTCATTCTTCCAAAAAACAAAATAGGTGTGCACATACATGACAAATCGTCTTCTCCAAGCAACATTGCTTTTGACGCATGCCTTACACGGCGAGTGCAAAGCCGACGCGAGGCTTGCGCGTGTCGGTTCCCCAGTCAAAGACCGAGTAGTACTTGCGGATGAACGTGTCGCCCAGGATCCACAGCGGACCCGCCGGCGCCGGGATGTCGAGCCCAATGAACGCCCAGAGACAGATCGGCCCGTTCTTGATGATGTACTCGTCCTTCGTCAGTGTGTACGACTTGCCGCCCAGCACGAACGAGATGTCTGGCGCATCTTCCGTGCAACTGATAAGGTACTCGCCCATGATGAACTTATGCGCACCAACGAGCTTCGCCAACGCGGCGATCTGGTCCTTCGGTCCCGCGATCAAAGACGTGCCCGAGTCGATGATGGCTTTATCTACAGCAGTCATCTTCGTATCCTTCACCTGCACCGCATCCAGTTTCACGGACCAGTATGTTGGACTGGTGACATCCACGTACGAGAGCTCGCCCTTGTAGTGGTTCTTGTCGGTACCTCCGAAAGTGAGCTCCCCGTCCGCCTTGTCGCCCAAGTAGAACGCAAACACCGGCTCGTCCAGCTTGCCTTCCTCCACAAGACGGTGGAAGGGCGTCTTCAGGTGCGAGACGCTGATAGTGTCAAACGCAAGACCAAAGAGTCCATCGAACTTGCCCAAGAAGTACGCTGGACCAAGTCCTTTCGTGACGTTCACCTCAGCAAAATACTGATCTTCCACCGTCAACCCACCGACGATGAGCTTGTCCTGCGACAGAAAGCCCGACACCGGTCCACTGCCATACTGGATGTTGAACACCGTGCCATTCGCTTTGTACGACGACGACTTCTCGTGGTTGTACACATGGTGTCCGCCAAACTTGCGGTTTGGCACCCACACATTGCTCGATCCGGTGTCAAAGATCACCGTGAATGTCTGCGCTGGCGTGCCCAACGTGATCTCGCCGTAGTACTGCGCGTTCTGGAAGTCGCGGATCACCACGTTTGCGTGGTCCTTCAGTGGCTGCTCGTCCTGTTCCACTGGCGCCTGGAAGTCCGGCTGCCACACGTCCGGGTGATGGAGGCTGTGGATGTTCGAGAGCAGCGACGACACGAACTTGTCATCGTCCACCTTCTTCATCGGCACGCGCAGCACCGCCGCCGACGAGGCCGACGGGGACAGCAGCAGGTAGGCGAGCAGCGCGCTCGCGTAGGCAATGGGGCGCAGCATCTGGAGCTGTGGATCTTTCTTTTGCGCGCGCTTGGTTGGTGTGAGGGCTTGGGAGCGTGATCGCGAATGAGCTGCTTTCTCTGTGATTCTCAGGCGTGAAAGAAGGAAGAATCTTTCACAGGAGGCTTGTATTTGGAGCGATGATGCTGATATCAAGTTTAGACTTTACAATTATGGTTTATGCTCTTACTCGTTAATGTTTTTGCGTGACTCATCTATGTATGAGATATATCTGTCGACCTTTGATATGAGATCAGAATGCTTGATTCATGTCTCAGATTGGTTTCCTTTCACCACTTCAACTCGCGCACTTGGCGGATTCCGCATTTTCGCAGCAAGAGCAAAAGCAGCAGCAAAAGCAACACAAATGGAGAAGTCGCTGGCGGCGCTGGTAGCGCGCGTGGAGCAAGACATCGAGAAGAAGCGCCACTTGAAGGACCCGTTCCGAGAGAGCTACGTGGAGCTCGTGGCCGCGCCGTTCCAGCAGTTCCTGGCGCCAGCTACGCACAAAAGCAGGAGACACGCGTCATTTAGCGATCAAAGTAATAGATGCAGTGACGCTGTTGAAGAAGAGGGCTCAACTGCACTACGACAAGGTACGTGCTGCGCATGCACGAGTTGGTTTTGGGCAGAAAGGGCATCGTCGTTGAACTTACTGTTGCTGACATCAATATCGTAGAGATCTCGACACGCTCGCAGCATGTTCAACTTCGACTTGGTGAGTAGTGTAGGAAGGAGTATGTCGCTATCTATGATATGTGAGTGGTGACGTTGCGGGATGTTGTTACGTATGCAGAGATCATTCGGCGCCAGGTTCACAGTCTCTACGAGGAGAGCTCTGCTGTACGAAAACTGCTTCTGGGACAAACAAATAAATGTGAAGAGAATCTAACATGCGTGTCAATGAGAAGGTGCTCAGCTCAAATAGCAAGCATGCGTCGGGAAAGGAAAAGCTTCGTCAAAAAGCAGAAAAACGTGCGTTTTCGGTTAATATCCTTTGATGTTTTTGAGGATACGATGCGTACTGAGTTTGCTCGACAGGTGAACCGAAGGAGAAGCGAAATCAAGAAGTGCACGAGCTGAATGTGGAAGAGCTGCTGAACACTCTGACTCTTGTCGAAACGTACGTGCGCGCCTTTTTGCTCATTTCATCGGGCTGTGGATCGTCGATTACTGATGGCGTATCGTTATATAACTGTAAAGCGAGAACATATCGCCGCTAGCGTCGATGTCTCGCTGGAAGTTCGACTGCGCGTGTGCAAGCCACGTCGATGAAAAGGTTCAAGATCGAGTTGACGGCATAGTGACCGCACTTTTTGCTGAGCAGGCGCTGCGTCTCGAGAATGAAGAGCATGCGCTTGGACCAATGATGAGGTACAAGCACTTGTCAAGCCCAACAATAGATGAACACCGACAAACCACACATATGGAAAACGAGGCAGCGTTTCGTAAGTGGTATCTTGGTGGAATGAACATCATTTTCTTACCAAGATTGACCTTTCCGAGCTTTCACGCCAGTGCAAACCTGTCTGAAATCGATCAAGCCGTTCTTTGTTGAGGACTTCATCCATGCGGGGGAGGATTTTGAAGAAGAAGAGCAGCAAAGCAACGAAGGTAAGGTTTCTTCTTCACCATTGCAATGATCCGATGTCTGACTACTTTCAACACACAGGAACCAGCTCAGAAAACGATGAAGCACAAAATGCTCCAGTGGATGTTGCACAAACGCATGCCAGAACTGATCGGGAGGGCGATCTCGATTGCGATAAGGAAGCATCACAAGAAGAAATCGGTTCGGAGATCAGCTCGTTGGATCCGACGAATACTCTGGAAACTACAGGACCATACTCTACTGGCCCAGATCAGACAGATCGTCAGACAAATCGAAAGCTATTTTCTCTTGCTAGTCTCAAGACAAGTTATTTCACAAAGCACGACACTTTTCGCCGACTACAGAGAGAATTTGCTCGGTAAGTGATCATCGTATTAGCTGAATTGCACTACCAAAAATTTATTATTATTTCGCGACTGGAAACAACAGAAAACGTAGCACCAAGCAGGCTCCGGCTCCGGTAAGAATCTTGACACGCAAAATGTTGATCGTACGATCCTTGTTAACCTTTTTGCCGTCACTACAGTCGCATTTTCTACCGGAGGCGAGCTTTGTCGCAACTAAAGCAGTTCACAGCCGCCGTAAAGACCATCAGAGAAAGAAACTCTTCCACTTTCGAGCTCAGCCGAATTTTCAGCGAAGCATTCTCGATCCATCAGTGGATCTCGTTTCCCTTCGAAGCTGTCTTCGAAATGATTCGGATGAAGAAACAAGTGGCGATGAAACTATTAATCAGGGTTTTGAATGGGAACAACAGCAATTCCTCGATACCAACTCACGATCAAGCGCCGAAGATATTGGTTCAGTGGACCTGGTCCAACGTGTCGAGCAGCGAAGATACAATCCGGTACGATTTCGCAACTCGCAAAACTTGATATCACATCACATGAATAATTGTTCACTCTGTTTCCTCGTTTCTCAGAAATTGAAACGCGCGACAACATCGGTCGCATCGGCAAAAGTACAAAAGAAGAGCCGGCTTCAAAGGGCTGGTAAGGACGCACCACTGGAAGTTCTCATGCAAGAAGTGAACGAGATACTTGATGACGTCACTAGAACAACCCAAGTCAGGTACGTCTCGTGAAACGTTGATACTGTATTTCGTTTTACTTTGCACCAACTTGTAATTGAATATCGATGCATCCATCTCGCAACAGCTACCTGAGTTCGATCGCCAAAACTATCGATGCTGAAGTACCTCCGAAAAGGTAAATAACCCCAACAAGATCAACTGCGACGTCGTTGCGATTAACACCTCTTGCTCCTACAGGATCTTCATCGCTTTGGTCTTCTCGGCATCCCTCATCAACTCATCTCGCAGTCAACGAGATAAGGTTTGCTGTTTGCAAGTTTGGACTCCAATTCTGCATTACTCCACTCTGCTGACTGATAATCTTCCACTTGTAGGTGCATGATGTGAACTTACTCCAGCAGCGAAGCTCACAGGATGTAAAGGTAATCTGCAACCAATCCAGCTCCAACCAAGGCGGCAAGAAGAAAGCGATCGACAAAGTTACTGCTTCTTCTTCTTCAAAGCGTCCACGATAGCTCGCTCGACAGGGCTATATGCGCCATCCTCGCGATTCAGATTCATCTTCTCATGCAGCCGAATGTTGGGGTTGCACATTATCCGAACCGAATCCACTCCTTTTTGCCCCAGATTTTTGCTCCGCGCATGCAAGACGAAAGGGTGCACAAGCATGACGTCACCAGCCTTGCCATTTACTTCAACAACACGCTGTCGAGGGAACTTCCGAGCGTTGAAGCTCACAGCGCCACCTTTCAGCCCGCGCGGTTCGTTCTTCTCGAGCAAGCGGGCAATCGGAACGTGGGAGCCTGCTGACAGCGCGGTGCCTCCCTCTGTTGGTGCAATGTCAGAGAAGCAGAAGATCGCGAGCAGACCGGATTCTCTGCTGTCAATGTGGTGCTGATACGAGGCACCGTCCACATGCCATTTTCCTGCAGCATCCCACGGCGGTTCCGATTGATTCGGGAACGTGACCATCCACCAACCACAACCAAACTTCTCCCAGGCATTCTTGCCGCAGAGCTGGTCCACCGCATGATGTAGTCTTGGAGTCAAGACGTCATTCCAAATCGGGTCATCGTCTCCATCGTAGATTTCTGCAGTGCCGCAAAAATGAACCAGTGGAGGAAGAGTCAGATACCAGAAGCAAGAAAGCCAAACCATAATTGCAGGTTCGCACAAACCCCAGCATATCATTATCATTGCACCTGCAATTCCGTGGCGCTCCACCCACGTCTCTGGATCGCTCTTGTAGATCTCATCTTGCTCCAGCCGTTGCCACACCAGCTCGCGGCATTTCGTGACTGTGTCTTGTGTGAATGCGTCTTTGAGGAGCACGAAGCCATCGCGAATGAACGTCTCGATCTCGCGCTCAGAGAGTGGACCGTCGGTTGCCTGGCGCTTGGAGCCGCTATGCGTCGGTGCAACCTTCACGTCGCTGCTGGTCGCAGTTGCAGCCTCTCGGTCCCCATTTTGCAAATCAGGCGCGTCGCGCTGCTCCTGTTGCTGCTGCTGTCTCCGCCGCTTACCCATTTTCGGTTTGCTGACGCTGTCGTCGTGTGTCACCAAAAATATGATTTGGCTCAGTGATTCTTCGCCCACCACAGGTTTGTAACCCACGGGCTGGGCTTCCCACAGAATTGTGCCATTTTCTTGGTACACCTGATCTCTTTCCACCAATCAGACGCGAGAGATAATTGAAAGAGCAAAAAGAATAGGGTAAAAGACCTGAGCCAAGTTGAACCCAACGGACGCCGACCGACTCACGCACACGACCAAAATGGCGCTCGCGAAAACGGCGGAAGGAAAAACAGAAACCCACACGCTGTCTCCATCCGTCTGTCCAGACTGCGCCGCGCACAGCAGCAGTCACCTCCTTCCGCAGTCCGAAACGAGCCGGCTGACGCAGACGACTGAGTGACTGACGCCCCACCCCCCCGTCGCGAGTGAGCATGGCTGGACAGAACCCGGGCATGCGCCTGAAGGCGCTCAAGACCGCCGTGTCGAGACGCGGCTCGACGCTCAACGCGTCGCTGGAGGCGAAGGACGTGCGCCTGCAGCTCGACGAAGCGTTCGAGCGAGACAACGGTTACTCGTACGACTATGTAGTCGTGTTCAAGGTTCACGACGAGAACGCCACGCTCTCGGACTACCAGAAGGAGTTCTCGATGCGGAAAGTGCTGCAGCAGCTCGCCGCCGGCGGCATTGAGACCAAGATGTTCTACTCGGTCGACCGCGAGCTCGTGTTCTGCAAACTGCGCGCGTCGCTCGAGCGCTTGGGCAAAGAGGCGGATCGAATCGACTATAAGGTGGAGTTCGACCCCGCGGAAATCCGCAAGATCGCAGAGATCGGATACCCAGATCAGGGCATTGCACCCATTCGCATTGAAGACGAAAAGGGAATTTCGAAGCGAGACCCGTACCAGAACCTCTTTGCCAAGGTGAGAAAAAGTTGCGATTGATATGCCCCAGCCAACATGTTTTACTAACAAGACCATCATTGTAATGCCTGATTCAGTATGACGTTGAGCCGCGACTTCAACCTGCGTATCGAAAATACGGTCCGAAGAAAGCCCCTTTTCGCGGCGTCGATCGGTGAGTTGAGCTTACGTACACTTCGCACATATGCCAAAGGCATTCTTCGCTATTATTATGTCACTGACGCACCATTCCTTCTCCTCTACAATTTAGTCTCAAGCTCATGCTTAATATCATCAAGGGCCACATCGGCGATGGTGGGTGCGCACTGAATCTGAACGACCTGCAAGCCAAAAAGTGCATCGTCACAGCGTTCCCACTGCACGATCCCACCGAGCTCACTTCGCTGAAAGGGAAGTGGTTCAGCTGGAAGTTTGCGCCGTGGGCACAGCCGCTCGTGCCAATCAAGGACTACTTTGGCGAGAAAGTCGGGCTCTACTTTGCGTGGCTAGGTGAGTGTCTATAAATTTCTCTTTATGTGCGATTTTTGGTACTGTGTGCACTGATTGCACTTGTCACTGCGTTTTGTAATTACAGGTCATTTCACGACGTGGCTGATCGCGCCGTCGCTGATCGGCGTTCTTGTCTTCATCAGCGTGCTGGCGCAAGAGACTGCGGATTCTAACTTGGTGCCATACTTTGGTCTCTTCATGGCGCTTTGGTCAACGTGGGTGAACTACCTGTTGCTGAATTCTCTGGTCGCCTCTTCGCCATTCACACACGAAGCTGATGATTTGTGCTTAATCTTGTGTTAGGTTCTACTATGAATATTGGAAACGGTACAACTCGCAGCTTGCCTTGGAGTGGGGAATGTGCAACTTTGAAGAGGAGGAAGTGGAGCGTCCGGAGTTCAAAGGCGAAGAGATCATATCACCAGTTGATGGTTCCAAGACTCGCTACTTTAGCCCTGAGCAGCGATTCCGTCGCATCATAGGCTCGCTGGTACGTGAAAGCAGCGACCATGGTCTACGTGTGCTGCATATAAACTGAGTTACTTGTCTGACTTGTATTCTTGGTGGTGCTGTCTGTTTGTTTATCTCCACAGTTCTTTGTCTTCATTTTGATCCTGCTGGTAATCGGGTGTGTGGTTGGGATCTACATCTTTCGTTTTGCCGCCACGAACAAATGGAAGAATTTCTTCACGATCAACGGCACGCAAATCGGCGGGCCTGTGGCGTCGACTATCAATGCCGTGCAGATTATGATCCTCAACAACATGTACAGTGGCATGGCTGCGAAGCTGAATGACTTTGAGAACCACCGCACCGACACGGAGTTTGAAGACCATTTGATCGGCAAGACATTCCTCTTCCAGTTCGTCAACTCGTACGCGAGTCTGTTCTATGTGGCGTTCATCAAAAACGCAGCGGAGGGCAACACTTGCAAGGGTCATGATGGAGGCTGCATGGACGAGCTGATGATGGCGCTGGGCATCATCTTCGGACTACGCCTGACGTCTGGCAACTTCTTTGAAGTTGGGCTCCCGTGGATCAAGCAGAAGCTCAGCCACTCCAAGAGCTCGAAGGAGCTCATGAAAAACGCCGTGCGCCGCGAACCGTCCGACATCGAGCACCAGATGAAACTCGACGTGTACGACCAGAAGGGTACTTTCGACGACTACAACGAAATGATCATCCAGTTCGGCTACGTGACGCTCTTCGTCGTGAGCTTCCCGCTTGCACCAGCCCTCGCTCTGCTGAACAATTTCTTTGAGATCCGCATCGACGCGCACAAGCTTGTGAATGCGACGCGCCGCCCAGATCCACGGGGCGCACAGGATATCGGTACGTGGGGGACGATCATCGAGATCATGAGCTCGATCTCCGTGGTGACGAACGTGGCGCTCGTGTGCTTCACGTCCAAGCGCACGACCGAGAGCTTGTCGGAGTACAGCCGCCTCTGGCTGTTTGTCGGCGTGGAGCACGGACTCATCTTCCTCAAGTACATGCTCCAGGTGCTCGTGGACGACGAGCCGCGCGATGTTGTGCTCCAGAAGCAGCGCACGCAGTTCATTGTGGACAAGATCGTCAACTTGATCGCGGATGACGACGACGCCGCGCTGTCGAAGGGCAATCACGTCCGCGTGGACCTCACGGTGTTCGACGAAGACCTTTGATCCGTTTCTTTTCAGCAGCTGGAGTGATTTTTCCTTTCAGGAAAGAAAAAAGCTCAAGAGGATTGACACATGTCACTCGATTTCCAGGACTATATGCATTCACTTTTTAAATATTATCCTCTTTTTTCTTTTGAATTGGGTGGATTCGAGCGTCGAGGTCATGTCGTCGTGGATGAAAAACGATCCGAAAAGCATGAATTTGCTCGTTGTGGCGGCTCACTGCTGACCATTTTCAGCGCGAACGCTCCGCTTCAGTGAAAAGACCTGAACAAATGGATGTTTAATGCTCCTTCCTCCTCCTCTTAAGCACATGTTTGTATTACATTTGCTATGTGAAAGCGCTTTACTTTACTCAATAGAAAGCTGAGTGGAGGCGACTTTTGAGTGAGTTTGAGATCACCCCAAGAGAGAAGAAACCCACAAAAGCACCATGCTACGCCGCAAGCCCACGCGCGTGGAAGACCGCGCGGATGTGGCCGAGGAGTACGAGCTCTACCTGCTCGAGAAGGAGAAGAAGAAGCAGCAGCAGCAACAGCAAGGCGCGACGGAAGATTTCCAAATGCGCGACGACGATGCGGCAGCAGCCCACGCCACGGCGACGCCTCTTCGACAGCAACAGCGTGCGATGCGCAACGCGACGCGGTCGCGCATCGGTTTCGGTCAGTAGCTCATTACCGATATCGCCTGCAGCGTAGACGCAGAAGACAGCTTGGAGAGTGCTTCATCCAGTTCATGAAAGTGGCGCACATGACGCATTTTGCTGATCAGGAAAGAAGGCTCCTTGATGCGTAAGTGGGGATTAATTTATTGTTTGTGCGTGTGCACAACGAGTCATAGGCACGCCCTGTTGTGTTTGTTTGTGAACTGTTGAGTTTGGTGTAATTCTTGATGACGATGGTGATGGTGATGCTAAAACACTTTCTTTTGGACGATCACGGTAGCTTTTCCCCAGCTCATGGGGAACTTCTGCTCCAGCATGGTCTTCCAGCGCTTGGACGCGAGCGGCTTGGTGATCGTCACGAAGTAGCTCCCGTCGCTCAGTTCGTCTATCGCGGTGCATACAGTACGGCAAATGTAAGTTGGGCGACTGTCTCATCATGGCAAGCAGCAGCAACAACCCAGTACCTGCTGCAACAGAGAGCGACTGGATGAGCTGTCAAGGCACCAGCACACAAAGAAAGACAGGAAGTCAGTTAGCCCGTCAATAGACAGGAAAACAACCAACTCGCTCAAATCGAGCAGCACGCACGCTGTCGCTGAAGCACGTCGAGTTGCAAAACACGAGCGTCGCGTCCCTCCAGATCGCCACATTCGTCGCATCGGCCTTCGCGAAGCCCACGTCCACATCTGCCTTGGCAGCAGGCAAGCCGTCGAGCATCTTGTATCGCCAGTGATCGAGCACTTTGAGAGCGATGCCGTGAAGCCCGTCCAGGATCTACCAACATAGCGGAATTGATGAATGGGAATGTGGGTCAGAATTCAACGCATTTTCGTACCATAAGTGCTACCAACGCACCTCAATTCCGCAACATTTTGAGAAGTCATGCAATAACGCAGCAGCCATCACCTACAACGCATGTTAAGGTGGCATGTCAAGAATTAACCCGATGAAGGGCAATGATGCCTCACTTGCAATGGAAAAGTGAATGGAACGAACACTCACGACTTTGCCGCATCCCGAGCCGAGATCGTAGAAGTTGCCTCCTTTATCGAGCAGCACGCCAAACTGTGAGCGCATCTACAAAAGCCACATACAACAATCGAAATGTTTTGAGCCTAGCGTTTGGTTCGCGCGCATTTTGACGCCAGCTGCAAGTCTGCATGTTCGGGTAGGCAGTGTGCAAAACGCACCAACTGGAAAATCTCCTCAACAGTCTGAAACGGGATCTCGCCGTACACGAGCGAGCGGTTGGGCAGCTCCTTCGCCTCGCGCTCCAGTCGCGACACCTTCTTCGCCACGGCCTCCGGGTACGCGTCAAAGAGCTCCGCATGCAGCTCGCGCATATTCTCCACTTGGTTGTTTGGTTATTGACAAAAATTAGCATTTTGGGTGCACAAATCAGCTGTTAGCAGAGATCGTGCAGCGACAGACTAATCGCGCGTTGCATCGCACACGTACGTACGCACCTAATGTGAGCGCCTCGTGCACGACAGCCGTTGTGAGCTCGTCGCCATTTGCGTCCAGCGCCACCACGGCAGTGTCTTCAGATGTTGCTGTCGCAGCCATCACTTCAGTGCAGTCACTTCAAATTGGTACAATTTGCCCCTTCACCATTTCTGTCACAATTGGATGAAATCCTGAAACCAGATGTTTGATTGGCTGAAAACATCCTCTTCCACCATTTGATTGGCTGAAACCCGCATCGTTGCCGCAATCGTGCCACTTTCATTTCCCGCATTTCCCCCCACCCCAATTCCGCAGCACGCGCTCGCGCAGAAGCCAAACTCCCACACACATCACATCACATCACATCTCCAGATGCAGGGCAGCGATAGCCTCCTGCCGCTCTCATTACGGCAACATCGCTCCATGAGCAGCAGCGGCAGCCACATGTACGTGCCCAAGTCGCCGATCAAGCGCGACGCCGAGGACACGTCCAAGACGCGCAAGCCGCGCCGTGGCTCCAAGCGCTTCCTCGCCGGCGCGCTCGTCGCAGGCCTCGTGCTCGGCTACTACGCGCAGGTACTCGTGTTCTTCCTGCACGTGCGCGTGGGCTTCACGGGCGAGATCCTGCCCACACGCGAGGTGAGTCTGACCGAGAAAGGCACGGTCGCGCTCGTGGAGTTCACCAAGCGCGTGATCTTTGTCTGCAAGAAGACCAACTGGGACTTCATTGGCTTCATCGCGAGCCCGCATGCGGTGCTCTTTGCGCACGAAGACGTGTACATCCCGCCACAACTTGACGAGACACTCAGTGTCGTGCGCCACTCGGGCGTCGACAGCTACTTGAACCTGCATAACAAGACGCTCACGATCATCAGCCACGTGCACCAGGACGACCCGCGCAATCACCTGCTGAAGCAGGACGAAGAAGCTGTGGTCTTCTGGCCGCACTACTACCAGTGCATGAAGCAGTGCAAGAACCTCGGCACGTGCTACGCAGGCGACATGCACGTCAACATCGGCGGCGTCTCGAATGCCAACTCGTACGTGTTTGCGACCGGAGGCTCGTATTTCGTTGGCAATGAACTGCTCAAGTGCCTGCTCGATGAGCCCGTGAAAGTGGAGCTCGACGGACTCGACTACGGCGAAGACAAGACGATCGGCAAGATGATCCACTACAACAAGTGCGCCGTGCAGTACGTGAGCTGCAAGTGGTTCAACAACCGGGAGATCTACTCTCCGAACGCGATGATGAAGATGGTCAAGCAATACTCGGTGCAGATCAAGGAAGACACGGTGCTGCTAAGTAAAGAAGAGCAGGAAGAGCTGCAGCAAGGCGGAGAACAAGAAGCGCAGCAGGCAGATTGAGCGACGGGCCCACGTCATTATCATCGTCGTCATCGTCATAACCACCACCACCGGGGAGCTGCGGATCGAGTGAGGAGGTAATTAACCTGTCTTGTATGAATGCAAATAGATTTTTTGTTTGTTGTGTATGTATTCTCAACCTCCATCCACAGTCAGTTGTCGGCTGTTGCGAGCGAGAGAGCAATGGGCCGTTCATTCGTGGAGTGTGTTTATCGCATGGCTATTCTCTGATAATCTGTGCTGATTACCAGGGATGAGAACAGAACGACACGCGTACGCGAGCGAGAATGAGGTCAACCAAACCCGATCGCATTCGAAGGCGCCAGCCAATTTGGAGATTGCCTGCGTTTGCTGGCTGGACTCTCCACATACTCAAGCGAGACGTTTCGGTTCTGTTTTTGGGCGTGTCCAGAGATCGCGTTTGCCGATTTGGTGTGGGCTAAAAATTGCAGCCACAAAGTGCGAAACGCCACCACGCTCACAGCAGCAGCAGCTGCAACGGCGCGCGCCTGCCTGCCTGCGTCGCACCGCCTTGTGACTGACTGACCGCGTTATACTTGGCTCTCTGGATGCTCAGGCGAAAGAGATTAGCAAACGCACACGCCAGAACGAGCGTCCTCACGGAAGTCGTCCAAGTGTCGAGTCTAGCTCAGTATCAGAGGTGCTGACAGGTTTAGTGAGGAAGACAGCGCGTAGGAAATTGCAAGAGCTGAGTACCTGCTTCGTGAGCACAATCGATAGAGCATCATGGGCTGCGGAGCGTCCCTCATGCAGAAGCAGGAGCCGGCTGAGACGAAAGTCGCGCCAGCGATGCTAGGTCCAGGCGCAAAATCGACGCGGTCTCCTCTCACGAAGGACCAGATCAACAGCCGAATCGTGTGCTCGCCCAAGCCCGTCAAGACGAAAGTCACCGACAAGCTCATGGTGCAGTACTCGTACGTTTCGCAGCGCGGTTACTACCCGGATGGTGAGTTGAGTTGATCTATTGCTGTGACACATCTGCATTTGATAAATTGAGGATGCTATCCTGACCTGTTTTGCCCTTTCGTCCATGCCCAACAGCACTTGACAAGCCCAACCAGGACAGCTTCACGATCATCCCGACGTTCAACGGCGACGAGTCGAAAGTGTTCTTTGGAGTGTTCGATGGCCATGGAACTACGGGCGATCTGTGCGCGACGTTCGTGAAGAAAGAGTGTCCCGAGCGGCTCGTCAAGATCATGGAGAAGAAGAACTGCTCGTTCTTGGAGGCGTACTCCAAGTCGTTTGAAGACACGAATGCGAAACTGCACGCATCTCGAATTGATGACAGTTTGAGTGGAACCACTGCTATCACGATGTTTTTGGACGGAGACATGATCCATGTGGCCAATGTTGGCGATTCGCGCGCCGTGATCGCAACGATGAGCGATGGTAAACTGGTAGCGCAGGCTCTGTCTGTCGACCAGACGCCGTATCGCTCGGTAAGTGCAAAGTTGTGTGGGCATGTCAGTATTTGTATGAATGTGCGTTACAACTCACCATTGCGTGTGGTTGCCATGTCCAGGATGAGAGAGAGCGAGTGCGAAGAGCAGGAGCGCGAGTGCTTACGATGGATCAGCTGGAAGGGATTGCGCCAATTCACGATGCAAGTGTTACGTGTGAGTATCTGTCTGTGACCTCTGTTTGGTATTGCTGAACTTTTCGAAACCCTCTTGCTTTGCAGAACTGGGCGGCGAATTTGAACGACCAAGTTGACGAAGATGGTGATCCGCCTCGAATTTGGTCTCCCTACGGAGCATTTCCTGGCACGGCATTCACTCGAAGTATTGGCGATGAAATTGCTGAAACACTTGGTGTCATTGCTGTTCCTGAGATCACGTCGCTGCAGCTCACCGAGGATGATCGATTTGTGGTGGTTGCAAGCGACGGCGTCTTTGAATTCCTAACTAGTCAAGCAGTCGTGGACATTGTTGCTCAGTACGAAGACCCGTTGGAGGCGTGCCACAAAGTTGTCGCCGAGTCGTACCGACTCTGGTTGACCTACGAGCTGCGAACAGATGACATCACAATCATTTGCATCCACTTCAATTTTACCGGCGACTCGTCCGCACGGCGCTTGCCTCGTCAGAAAAGCGACTCACGACTCGATCAACAGCAGCTCCGTCCTGTGCGTCGCGGTATGTCGAAAGAGAAACGTCGCGCGCAAATGCGCAAGGACATGGCGCAGATGGTGAAAGAGGAAGATCTGGCGTACAAGGTCAGCGATCATATCGTCCCAAAAACTCCAGAGCAGCTCGCGATCTTGGAGAAAATCACCAAGGGAAATTGGCTCTTTCGCCAACTTACTGGACCACAGAAAGACGACATTTTTGCAGTTATGGAGCGCATAGAAGCCAAACCAGGCGATACGATCATCAAACAGGGCGACCCTGGCGACAAATTTTACTTGGTTGAATCTGGCAACTACCAGGTTATCGTGCGCAACGACGATGATGATGGCAAAGAAAGTATTGTGCACACGTACATGGAGAAGGATCAGCAAGAGAACCAGCACGCGTCGTTTGGCGAGCTCGCGCTGATGCACAACAGTCCAAGATCGTCCTCTGTAGTGGCGCTGTCCAGTGGTGTCCTTTGGGGTATCGACTGCCGAGCATTCCGCCGTGTGTTCATCAAGGCGCCAACGTCTGTGCTGGTACAGACTTTAAAGAAGGTTGACGTACTGAAGACCCTGACCCAGTCGCAGCTTGAGAGACTCGCCAACAATCTGTCAGAGGTCACTTTCCAAGATGGTGATTACATTATCAACCAAGGCGACGTGGGCAACACGTTTTACGTGATCCAAGAAGGCGCTGTGATCTGTACGATCTGGGAAGAAGATACCTCGACAAAGAAGAAGACTTCGCGGGAGGTGTTGCGGTTGAAGAAGAACCAGTACTTTGGAGAACGTGCGCTGCTGAACGATGCGCCGCGTGCTGCAAATGTGATCTCAGTGGGGCGAACGAAGCTGCTGCAGGTTGGGCGACGAGAGTTCGAGGAAGTGTTAGGGTCACTGCAAGACATGATTGAAGCCGATCGTCAGCAGCGCGAGGCTCGACACAACTTCGAGACTGCGGTGAAGAACCTCATCTACAGTCCAACCGTGCGCCGAAACTCAATGGTATTGGGACCATTACGGCCTCAGGACATGAAGTTCCGCTGCGTGGTCCAGACAACAGATTTTGGCTGCCTTGCGATCTTCCAGGGCGTCTCGGAGACCCAGCGATTCTACACAGTGAACGTGTTCTCGCTCAAGCAGGTCAAGAAAGACAAGAAAGCAGACGAAGTGTCCAAGTACCTCACGATTCACAGAACGATCCGACTGGACACGTCGCTGATTCCAGAAATGGTGACAACGTGGAAGGACGACAAGGCGTTCTACATGTCGTTCGATGGGATTATGGTGACCGAGCTCGCGTCGCTTATAGCGGACGAAAAAGAAAGCCGCTTCGACGAAAAGCTCGCGCGCGTGTATGCGGCGCAGGCGCTGTTGATGCTCGAGTACATCCACTTTGCTGGCTTCGCGTACCGAAACCTGAGCAGCGACAACATCATGGTCGACACGAAAGGATATCTGCAGTTTCATGATTTCAGGTATGTTAGCATTGTCGATGGCTTTTAGATCTGTATTATCGTATATCTGAACCCTGCTCACCAACACATATTTTTACCTTCTCAGACACATGAAGAAACTCCCAGATGAAACGCGGACGTACACGATTTGCGGCACCCCTGAGTACATGGCTCCAGAGATGGTGTCTGCGCGTGGCCACAACGCAAGCACTGATGTGTGGGCGCTCGGCATCCTGCTGTATGAAATGCTTTGCGGCAAGACGCCGTTCGCAGTGAAAGAGGAAGGGCTGAACGAAAAGGATGTGACGATGGCGACGTACTCGAAGATCTCGCGGCATCAGAAGGACAGTCTCGAGTTTGCGCGAGACGATCTCTCGCCGCAGGTCCAGGACCTCATCACGCAGCTGCTCAATCCGTTCCCAGACGCCCGCCTGGGCGGTCAGAACCAAGTGGACATCAACAAAGGCGGCTCCATGATCCGCGCGCACCCATGGTTTGAGTCGGTCGACTGGGTCGTGCTGGCGTCCAAGACGTCGCCCTGCGAGCACGCCGATATGATGCAGAAGCTCTTTGAGGAACAGCTGGTAGCAGGCACGGAGATGCCCGAGATGGAGCGTTGCCTCGGCGAGATAGAGTGGCTAGAGAACTTTTAGTGGCGACGGATGGCGACGCCAGCCATCACCAGTAGACGAAGACATCTTTTGTGATTTAGAGCAGATTTCGACATCCCCACACTGATCTAACAGTAAAATACACAAGCTACCCATGCTTATCTTTATCATATTCTTGTGCGTCTTGTTTGCATATGGGAGATCTTGAACAGTCATTGGTCGCGCACGACTCGAAAGGTCGCAACTTGGTGAAAGATTTGCGCAACTAACAAGTCGCCACTCCCAATCAGAGAATCGTGTTTTCGATTGCCACGCGCGACTCGAGCTCACAACAGACGTGTTCATAGTTCGTCCTTGACCCAGACCACCTACCAACCAGGTCAGCTTGTCAGCAGCACCCTCTGCAAACAGCATGGCGGCCACCAAGGAGAAGCTCCCGCCGCCCGAGGGCACGCGCGCAATGATGATCTCGATGCGCGAGATGGACTCCATGGGTCTCAAGACCGGCAGCGGGTTGCGCGAGACCGTCGAGTCCAAGACGTTTAGCAAGGCCGAGATCCTCGAGCAGATCGCCCAAGTGGGCTTCATGTGCCCCTTTCATGAGTTCCGCGCCGACATCGCCGTAAGACCAGGACTCATAGTCCATGCTCTCTGGTTCTCACCATTATTATTGTCCAAATTCATCAACTCTGTGTGAAATTGTCTTGTACAATAGAAATTACAGGGCGACGACCTGCTCATTGTCGCGGACCCGTTCGAGGTCTACGGCGAGAACTGGCTCGTGTGCCTCACGCGAAGAGCGTACGACGCGCAGATGGAGGTCCTCGCGCAGCGAGAGCGCGAGCGGCAGGAGCTGCTCGCGGCGCAGGATAAAGAGGCGGCGGGCGGTGGGGAGGACGACTTCTCGACCATCGTGTACGAGGACCGGCCGATGCTCGCGCGCCAGTGGGTCTCCACGTTTGCCAAGGAGACTCACGACGAAGTGGATGCCTTGAACGTCACCAACAGTCGCCCACTGGTGCGTATTTCATAAGAAGTCGTGGCACTACAACACTAGATCGCCTAAGGCTTGACCAACAGTGTTGCTTGTTAACGCGTATTGCTGTGGGGTGTCTGCGCGCAGATCAAGCTCTCGATGACGAAGATGTCGGACGAGTTCAACGCCGACTGCAAGTTCAGCGACCGGGACGCCGACCAATGTGAGGAGTCCACCACGACAGCCGAACCCAACCATGTACTATGTAGTCGCTCTAACACAACTCTGTGAACTTGTTGTTCACGTTCCAACAGGCTTTGTCGAGTGGCGCCAGCACAAAGACCCAAACTATGAGCTCACGCGGCTCGAGCAGGACGTGGGGCTCCAGGGCATCCCGGAGCTCGTGGACGGCTCGACGCAGACGAGCTGGTTCCGTTCCGTGAACAGCGCGCTGCAGTACGAGCCGATCGTGATGGACGCCAAGAAGTGCCAGCAGGAGATGGACGCCGAGAAGATGCACGAGTTCCTGCAGCGCATGCTGCCGCTAGTTGAGCAGGCGCTGCAGCAGAACGAGACGCTCGACATCTTCTTGGATCCGTTCTCTGTGCTCAACGAGGAGGATCCGACACTCTCTAACAAGAACGAGAACGCCATCAAGGAGCTGCGCAGCTTCACGGACCTGGTCTACAGCAAGAACAAGACGCTGCCGGCGATCGACTGGCACCCCAAGAAGAACGGTGTCGTGGCGGTCGCGGCGGCCGCCAATGTCAACTTCTCACGACGACTCGACCTGCTCGACAAGGTCGACAGCTCGTTCATTTTGATCTGGAACTTCGTGGACCTCATCCACCCGCAGGTGATGCTCGAGGCCCCGCAGGACGTGCTCACGCTGCGCTTCAACCCATCGCAGCCGCACATCATCGCCGGTGGGCTCTACAACGGCCAGGTGCTCGTCTGGGACTTTTCCAAGGCCGAGCACCTTATCTCCAAGGGCAAGTCCAAGAACTCGAGCTCCTCGAAGGCGTCGTCGAACCAAGATGAATCCCAGAAGCAGATCCCGCCCGTCAAGCCGATCTACGTCTCGTACATTGACGCGAGCCACCGCCGCCCTGTGGGGGACCTCATGTGGCTGCCCGCCGGCATGGAAGTGAACAACCGCGGCCACCTCGTGCCAGCGACGGATCCGAGCGTGAATCAGTTCGTCACGATCGCGGGCGACGGTCAGGTGAGCTTCTGGGATCTGCGCTTCAAAGACCCAAAGTACCGCGGCATCACGCGCACCAAAGTGGACAAGAACGCCGCCAAGGACGCGCCACCGGAGGTGCACTTCATCCCAATCTACTCGATCTCGCTCACTAAGGTCGAGAGCTCGGGCGAGTTGGGACTCAAGTGCTTCTGCTTTGAGAAGCAGAAGGAGGACTCGGGTGGTGGCAATGGCAGCAACAGCAGCGGACCGATTCTCTCGAGTCGCTTCTACTGCGGCACGGAGGAGGGCGAGTTCGTGTACGCAGACTGGCGTCCGCATGCGGCGGCTGTGTCCAAGTCTGGTAGTGACGCTCGCAGCAGCGCCAATAGAGACGCCGAAGATAGCTCAGGTGGCGGTGGATCAGGAGGAGGCGGAGGCGGGGACGACGGCGTGGAGTACGTGCAGTGGCTCTGCCGCGACCACTTCCGGCCGATCATCGGGCTCTGCGCGTCGCCGTTCTTCCCGTCGATCTTCCTCACGGCAAGCGAGTCCAACTTCCACCTGTGGAACGTCTCACAGCACAAGGCGTCCGAGTCCAACGGTCCGATCTTCATGTCGCCGCTGTCGCTCGCGACCATCACGTGCGTCGCGTTCTCGCCCACGCGGCCGGGCGTGATCTACGTGGGCAAGTCCGACGGCATGCTCGAGGTCTGGGACTTTATGGACCAGTCGCACCGCTCGAGTCTGTCGGTCGGCATCGCGGCCTGCGCGCTGACGTCCATCGAGTTCCGTCCGCACATCTCCAACAACAGCAGCAGCAATAATAGCGGGGCTGCAGGCGGCAATAACGCACTAGGAGCTCAGGGTGCGACTAGTACTGGCACAGCTGGCAAAGGCAGCGCGCTGGGCAAAAGCGCCGGCGGTGGTGCAAGTGGCGCTACTGGTGGGGCAACCACCAACGCGAGCCTCAACGTCAAGCAGCAGCTCGTGGCGATCGGCGACCAGATCGGCAACCTGCACATCATGGAGATCCCGCGCACGCTATCGCGCGCGACGAGCGGCGAGCGCCAGGCCATGGAGGCGTACTTCAAGCGCGAGAGCGAGCGCATGAAGGCGATCCGCAGCAGCGGCGGCGCGGCGGCGAGCCAGCAGCTCTCGACGCGCATCATGCAGGGCAATAACAGCAACAATGCGAGAGACGACAGCAATAGCAACAATGCCATGGGTAGTGGGGCTGGCGCAGGATCAGTAGCGATGACAGTGAGCAAGGCGGTGAGTAGTGACGTAGCAGTCGCCGCAGGTCCTAATCCCGTGGATGACGAGATCTTCAAGCGCATGGAGTCCGAGTTCTGCCGCGAGCTGGGCGTCGACACCACCGCTGCATAGCGCAATAATGAATGGAAATTGCGTGATCAAAATTAAAAAAGTTCAAGAAAGCGTATTTTAAACCAATCATTACGCAGTATTTGCAACTAGTTATATTTATAACCAATCAAAATATTTCATAATTTCTTGTCCTCTTGGATTTCCATTTCCATTGACAAACAGGTCAGATTGCCAACAGCACCAAGCGAAAGAAGAAGAGATGCCGTTCGCGCAGATGGTGCTCGGCCCGCCGGGCTCGGGCAAGACGACGTACTGCAACGGCATGCAGCAGTTCCTGCAGCAGAACGGCCGCGACACCGTGATCGTGAACATGGACCCCGCGAACGAGCACTTGCCATATCCTTTCCACCAATAGTTGCACCGATCACCTGCATGTGCTGGCACCAACCAGTCAATGATGCTGATCTTGCTTCTGCATTCGTTTGCTCCTTAACTCGTCCTGGCTGCGTTCGCGCGCTGCTATTGTTTGTATGTACGTATGAGCCAGCGATCGATATTTCCGAGATGGTGTCGCTGGAGAACGTCATGGAGGAGCTAGAGCTGGGGCCGAACGGCGGTACGATGCGCAGACAGGAGGATCATTTAATTGTTCTATGCCTTTTGCTGACATTGTGTTGCTGTGTTGCTGCTTTCCTTTAGGACTGGTGTACTGCATGAACTACATTGACCACAACTTTGACTGGCTCGAGGAGAAGCTGGCGGAGCTCGAGGGCAAGTACATCCTCTTCGACTTCCCGGGTCAGGTGGAGCTCTACACGCACGAGGCGAGCGTGTTCAACATTCTGCAGAAGCTGCAGAAGCTCAACTACAAGCTATCGGTTGTGCACCTTGTAGATGCGCACCACTGCACCGACAGCGCCAAGTTCATCTCGGTCGTGCTGCTGAGTCTCTCGTCCATGGTGCGTCTGGAGCTCCCGCACATCAACGTGCTCTCCAAGATGGATCTCATGCAGCAGTACGGCAAGCTGGGTACGAAAATCTCTGGCGCCGTGTGTTGCGTGGCAATGATTCGAGCTTGACTAACATTGGTACATCTTGCACTCGCAGCGTTCAACTTGGACTTTTACACGGACGTGCTCGACTTGCGGTATCTCCTTGATCGCCTTGACGAGCAGAACGACGACATTGAAGAGGACGGCAATGCGGCTGCGCTGGATCTGCCGATCGTGGAGCGACCCCCAAACGCACTGCAAGCGCGCTTCCGCCGCATGAACGAGGCGCTGATCGACGTGATCGAGGACTTCAGCCTCGTGAGCTTCCTACCGCTGCAGATCGAGGACGGACAGAGTCTGCAGAAGCTCATCCAGGCAATCGACAAGGCGAACGGCTTCGTGTTCACGAGCGTGGACTGGAACACCGCCGTGATGAAGGACTACGCGTTCGGCGACCAGCACGCCACAGTCGCCGACATCCAGGAGCGCTACATCGACTCGGCGATCGGCGAAGAAGACTCAATGGCGCTGGAGCAAGAGCTGAAACGCGTGGCACGAGGTTAATAAATCCACCCTTTCGAAATACATGTAGATGCAAGCAACACATACACGCCTCAATGCATTCATTATGCGTTCATTTTTTGTTTTTGTTTTTGTTTACCTTTTTTGCTTGTATCTCTTTATATTCTTGTCATCGTGCCTTTTTCGCCTCGTGTATCGTACTGCGCCTGTGACTTCGTCTGAGTGTACACATCCACTTTCACCTGAGCGCTTTTACCATCGCCACTGACTGCAACAACAGTGGGAATTCAGCACGTGCAGCAGATGATCTCTGTCGTCGTGTGCGTAAATTAGTTAGAAGAAGATCCCGCCCTGGTCATCCTCCTCGCTCTCGTCGATGTTGCTAAAGTACTGCTCGTAGGTCGACGACGTCGCGGGGAACGAGTTCGCGACGGTCGACAGCGAGCTCATGGACATGGAGAACTTCGTCGCACGCAGCGGGTGGCTGCCATTCTCCGATGACGGCGCAGATGTAGTCGCACTCGCGTGGCTGCCCGTCAGACTCGAGAATGGAGACGACGACATGCCTTCGAAACTGCCCTCACTTCGGTAATCAGAACCCGTTCCAGACAACCGATTGCTGAAGCTGAAAAGATCCGTCCTGTTTACCAGCAAACGCACACATAACCAAACAAAACCAGTTAGAAATCACTCATCATCCAACACCATCACCAACCAATCACAACATACAACAGAAACTTACGTGGTCGGCCGGTTGCGGTCCAGCAGGCGCAGATCGTTCATCGACAGGTTGCGGTTCGCGACAGTCGACAGCTTTGTGAGCGAGTGCAGGATCTCCATCACCTGGTCCACGTCGTTCACAAAGTACTTGGCGGCGCTCGGTTTCTTGCCCACCGTCACGGTGAACAGCTTGGGGCGGCTACGCGTGTCTTCCAGGTACTGGAACATGAACTCGTCCGACGTGTCGTCGCCCACGCACAACACAAAGTCCACATAGTTGCCGCTCGTCGACTCGATAGTAGACATGATGCGGTCCACGATCACGCCCTTGTCCACGCCCTCGGGTCGCACCTCCAAGTAGTCAGTGCCCGTGAGCACCTCGACGTGGAAATGCTCCAGGACCTGGTTCAGCTGGTCGTGCAGCTCTTTCGCCTGCAACTGACCGAATTCTGGGTCAGCGTCGCGAAATTGCCACAGCAGCGCACTGCCCTTCAGCTCGATGTACGTGCCGTGGGTGCGCTGCGTGTAAATGTCCATGACCGAGTGGGTCACGTCCTTCCACGAGTCGTCGAAGTTGTCCTTCGTGCACAGCCACACGTCATCTGAGTCGGCTCCGTTCTTGGCGTCGCCCCACTTGTACAGGTACCCGTGCTCCGCAGCTAGTCCAAGCCCACGAACAGATCCGAGGGTTTTCTCCAAATCGCCGCGCTCCTTCCCACTCAAAACGAAAACTGTGTTTCGAGGGTCTGCGCACAAAAGCGAGAGCGCAGACAACAATTCGGGAGATGCTGCTGGTGTGTCGGTCTTGGAAAGCACCGAAGGATCCCCTGACGCCTCATCAGTCGCACAGTTGAGATACTTGGAGAAATCATTTGCGCCTCGCTCGTCCTGCGTCAGCGTGTTCCCGTAGTCTAATAGAATCACGCGACGGAAGCTAGAGCGGTACGCCTTTGCGACAGCATCGGTTTCCAGCATCTTAAAGCCGGCGTTGAACTCCAGCATCCGGAAGCCCAGACCCAGTCCGTACCCCATGTGCTCGCCCTCCGCCGTGTATTTCTTGGTTCGCTTCAGGTCCACCAATATTCGCTCTGCCCACTTCGTTCGCGAATTGTTGACAATGTACTCCAGATCCTTATTATGGCGCGCCACGCGCTCCTCTTCCGACATGTCCACCGCGAGCTTGATCGCTTTGACAATCTCTTCGCGCTTCCATGGGTTCACGCCAATGCTTCCAGTCAACACCCGACTGGATCCCGAGAACTCGGACAGGATCACCACACCTGGCTTCTTCTCCAGCTCGCGAGCGTAAATAAACTCGAACGGGTACAAATTCACTGCGTCTCGTACAGATGTCGTCAGCAGGATGTCTCCTACTCTCCACAGTGGTAGCCGAGACGCCAGATCCGTGTTCTCCACCTCAAAGTACGCGATGATTGGATCCTTTCTTCCCACAGAGAAGAGCTCGTTCATCTTGCGCACACAGTTGCGAATCTCCACCTGGAGACCCTTTTTCTCCTCCGACGGGTTCGAAGTGTCCACGATACCGATCTGCACCACCTGCAACTTCGGGATCCACTCTGGGTAAGTTTCCAGGAACTGTTTGACTGCACCAAGTTTCAGCAGAATGCCCTTCAATCGCTCAACTCGGTCCACGCTCACGATCACTTTACGCTTCTCAGCTTCATATGTTCCAATAAGCGCGCGGGTGTCCTCTGCTACCTGCGCACTTTGGATGACCTTTTCCACGAACGGTGGCTCGATACCGATATGACTGATTGTCAGCATCACCATACGTCCGTTGTACTCGATGCCAATGTACCCTCCAGGCTGCGCGCTATACTTCAAACCGAGAATACGCCGACAGCTCGTCAGGAAATGCCGCGCGTGCTCGTACAAGTGGAATCCGATGTGATCAGCAGACAGCATACCACGTAGCAGATCCGAGCGCACGGAAAGAGTTCGGAAAATCTCCGACGATGGGAATGGAGTATGCAAGAACAATCCCACATTCACACTCGGCAGTCGTCTGGAGAGGAACGAAGGTGCGACCAGGAGATGCAGTCCGTGGACCCAAACCAAATCGCCTTCGTTGTACACTTCGATCACTTTGTTCACAAAGATGCGGTTCACATTCTTGTACGACGACCACGCGTTCTTCTGCTGGTTTGGATTCCACCAACGTGTCGGCAAACGTCCGTAGACATCCACAAGGTTGTGGAAGATTGGCCACAGCGTTCCGTAGCAGAATCCGTGGAAAGTGTCTGCAAGCGACTTGTTCAAGAACACAGGCACGCAGTGGAATGCTTCCAGTTGGCGAGCGAGGCGTTCTTCATCTTCTCTTGGGATGACGGAAGAGCAGTGCACCGTACCGACCCACGTGAGTCGCATTGAGCTCACGCGGTCAAAGTGGGAGTCGCTGGTCGCATCCTTCATCAGCCCCGAGGGACATACCAAGTTGTCGTCTTCCCACTCAATCAGGTACTCCCCTTCGGGTGTGCGCTTCACAAGTACAGGGAGGCGGTACACCACGATGATGACACCGTCGGTGGATTCGATGGTGACGTTCTGAGGAGACTTGATCGATTCGTCCGAGTACGAGCGCGCTCGGTTCAGCACGGGGCTGTAGCACTGCATCCTCACTTCATCTTCGATCACTCGCGCCGACGAGTAGTCGGGGCCAGCGGTACTATTCAATCCGGTCAAGCTGTAGTTACGCGACAACGTCTTCGACGAAGAAAGTGGGGGTCGAGGCGGCTGCCACTCGTCCGCTGGCGTCATCATCGTTACATCTTCACTCGCGTCTTTCTCCGCAACTCCGCTTTCGTCATGACCATCTTCTTCTGGGATGGCTTCTGCGAAGCTTCGTCCCAGTCTTTTGTTCGAGCTCGACCCCATCTTCGACTTGGACCACGAATTTCCTGCGCCGTTCTCTTCGTTTACAGCACGCCGATCGACAAACGCTTGACCGGAGCTCAGTCGCGGGATGATGCCCCACAAGGATCCACCACCGCTACGAGACAGCGAGGCGTCGTTCTCGTCCGCATCCATGGAAGCCACAAGCGAATCCAGCGTGTCTTGGGTCTGCACGTACTCCATCCCAACGACAAGTTCTCTCGTCGGAACCGCAATATTTTCATAGCGAAGAAAGCGGCTACCCGAACACACGGCGTAGCGATATCGGATGATGGTGCCCGCGGACACGACAATCGGCTCCAGGTTGTACCAAATCGGGTACAAGTCGGGCGTCGTCACGAGTGCAAGACCGTTCTCGCCTCCCGACGTGGTGCTCGTATTTGGGTTCGGCGAGCAATCGGGTGAGCCGCCGAGCGCGGGAATGTCCCCTACGATGTAGAGCGTCTGCCCGTGGCCGAGCGGCGCGCACACCTGGAAGTCAATACGCGTGCCTGGTGGCGGCGCAGGGATCCCCCAGCCCACGGCGTGGCGAAGGCGCTGCAGCATCGTCGGGAAGTCGGAAAGTCACAAACGGAATCTGCTCACGAGAAAAATGACAGGAAGCAAGAGTGAGAAAGGCAGACGTTAGCAAGGGAGAGCAAGAAGGGGCGTGATAAAAGCAACGGAGACACAAGCACTTTGAGTCATCGTCGCCCGTGAACACACAGCGCCATCATGCACAACGCAATACATGTAACTGCATGAGTACACCGAGAGGCATGAACACACCAGCAAAGCAAAGATTGTTTCTCTCGTATTCACAGAAGAGCACGCCCACATCCACACAACACACTCATACGCACACACAGTACGATGCTAGTAGATATCATATCCGCCACCCACGCACCAGCCAAAAGGAAACTCACCGCCCTCTCGCTTTCGTTCACACACACACAAAACACACAAAACACACACACTCCAAGCTGAAGAAGAATGAACGTACGTACCGACAGCAGAAGTCTCTCTCTCTCTCTCTCTGTAGCAGCAGCAGCGACGGCAGTCACCCAATCGATCACTTACTTTCCCCGCGCGTGGGTGCGTTGGTGCGGTCGGTTGAACTTGCACGCGCGCCGCGAGCGGAAGGAAAGGAAGGAAGGAAGCACGGCGCTTTGCGAGTTTATCTGCGCGTTTGTATGTCGCGTTCTCGCACGCAGGCAAACGCAAGCAAGCAAAGCCGCAAAGCGCGGAAAACACTTGACGGCAGGAGAGCTCCGGGTGGATCTGGTGTCTGTGGTTGGCTGAAAATAAATACATTAGGCCAATCAGCGCACGCAACGAACCTAAAAATAAAATAGCAAGAGAAAACCCGGAGAACGAGCTGGAGCAGGGGTAGGCCAAATTGAATGATGTGGAACGTCTCACATTTGTGATGGGTGAGACCACATCTGTGACGAAGTGGACTTGGAAGTGACGGATCAAAGGTGTGACTTGGAGGACACCTTGTTTCCTGAACACAAGTGACAACCAACCGCTCAGGCATTCACTTCAACATGATAATACACACAGCAATGGTAGAGTGAGGTAGAGTCTTCAGACAAGCTATCCCCCCTGCATCGTAAATAGTATCTTTCGAAGCTATGGGATTGGCTATCATCGTCCAGCGTTACGTCATTTTCTGAGGATATGTGCTCCGCACATCCACCACGCTCCTGTAGTACTGCCGTTAGAAGGATTTATGGAGCGTAACAACAGCTCATCATTCAGACAGACCCACAACAATAAATTAACCCCTATTTACGCAGCAGGGCGTTCCTTCTATCTGGTCAGCAACTGAGTCACGTGCATCGCACTCGTCTGCATTGGGTGTGATCCACAAAGCCACCACTCCTCCCTACCACCTTGCGTGCCCAAGCCGCACACACTATCAGTAGAGAGAGACTAATGGCCGATGCGCGACCGTGTCGCGTTGCGCATCGTACGCTGTTGCTGTCGAAGAGCCGTCGCTGTGGCGTGGACTGCTTCCGCGTCGTCGTCACGCATTTGGAAATCTTCCGTTGCACCTTGCTGTTGCTGCTGCTTCTTCTTCTCCTTCTCGAGCAGGTAGAGCTCGTACTCCTCGGCCACATCCGCGCGGTCTTCCACGCGCGTGGGCTTGCGGCGTAGCATGCTCTCGGTCGCTTTCTCTTGTCAGTCTGTGCAGTTGGTCAAAAAGTCAGCAAAAACAGCAGCCTCAACGTAGCATCTTGAATAAAGTAAGGAGCTTTATATTAGAAATAATGTAAGAACAAGCGCTTTTGTAGGAAGGGAAAGGTTCTTCTAATAAAGGCATGTTGAGGTGGCCCACACAGATGACGCATCACTCTGACGCTTCGAAAATCGATGACGTCGATTGCATGCAGCCAGCGCTCGAGACTCTGTCAGTCGCAAAAACGTCGCCAGGCAGGGATGACGCGAAAGGAAATTCGGTAATGAATGCATGGGAGGCAGCGCGCCGCGTGCTCGCTCGCTTCTTATATTATATGCGCTCGAATTGCAATCGTAATGGAGTGGCGTGTGTGTTGGCGAGGGCGGTCTAGCTGGGTCTCCATTGCGAGCGAAGGCAACGGGAGGGATCTTTACGATCTCGTGTCATGTCTTGGCAACTGGTGACCAAGCAGAAAACGTGGTGATGCGGCGCCTTCGAACCTAGGTGCGAAATTAGGCTGCCATCAAAATTCGTATTTGCATCTAGGTTCGCGGTTGCATCTAGGTTCGTGTTTGTAAATGCGATGGTTACGTGAAAGTTTCAGAGATAGAGCTCGAGCTTTCTAGGTTCCGTTTTGGTAAACCTTAAAGGCTTCCTGCACGTAACCTTCAAAAATCAAGACACCCGCTTGATTACTTTTGTGTGAGTGCGTCCAATCCTGCAGACAAATGACAATGCACCCCAACATGTAGCATCACGCTCACGACGTACTGCTCTGCGTCTCCTTGGAAGCGTTCACTTTGCGGTGTCTTCATCCTCCAGAAGGCAAGAACGAGCTTTCCTGATCGCTTTCGTTCACCACGGGAAGGCACGAATGCCGACCAGACAGAGAGAGAGAGGAATGAATTCAAACAACGATTGCAGTGACTTTGAGGTGTAAAAGCTTTGTCTGCATTCAAGAGCGCGCTTTTGGAGACCCAAGTGCCTTGGTGCGAGTGGCACCACTGATTGTCGTCTGCTTCAACATACGCGCACACACAACCAGTCAGATCGCAATCCAGTCAGTCCATCTGATCGCAGCGGCGCGTCGTAGCTGGAGCGCTGTTCACAGCCCGCTGGTGACCGCGGCGGATGATTCTGCTGATTGTACGCTGGTGTGGGTCGCGCCTTGCGGAGACTCTGACTGCTGAGCTGCACCGTGTACGAGAGCATGTTCTCCTTGAGTACAAAGTAGCGCTTCTTCCACGTCTTGAAGTGTTGGCCCTCTTTCTCAAGCCAGCCGACGTGATTGATCTTGTCAGGACTCGCATCAAAGTCCAGGAGCAGCGTGACGGCTCTGCCGTTGCTGGTGTTGAAGAGCAGGAGATTGCCGACGAAGGCAAGTACCGGCTCTCGAAAAAAGTGATATTCCTCGTCGCAGCGTTTGTCGTACTGCTGACCTCGGGCGGACTCATCCCCGGCTTTGGTTCGATCTGCTCTGTACTCGTGCGCGAAGGGCAGTGATCCGAGCTCTGCGGCGATGAGAAAGGCGTAGCAGGCCCACAACAACAGCAGTCGCCGTGTCCAAGCCAGGAGATCCGCCTGCAGTAACATATTTTCGACGAAGTTTCCTCCTGTATTTATTATTATTAGCGCATTTATTAGCTCCAAATCTTTGTTTTTCACGTATTTGCTACATTTAGCTACCAAATCTTCGTTTTTTGGACTTCTTCGCAATATAATACGGAATAGAAGTTTAAACTAGTATAGAAACTCAAGCATAAATCCAGTCTGGCTCACGCTGACAACAAAATTCTCAGCGTTCTTCGGCACACGCTCACTAAAATTAAATGAGCCGTGCATAACTTTCGTCGCGTCGATGATGCAATATTTATGGTGCATGTAGCTGTTACTTGTGCTTGTTTGATGCAGCACTACATCTGCTGCTATCAACAGCTTACTTCTTCTTCTCGCAGCGATACGCGATCTGGCCGTTCGCTCAAGGTGGACTCGGCCATGCCAACAGTGTTCGCGACGCGGACATGGGTCCACTTCTTTAGTATGACCAACTCCGCTCCACGACGCTTCAGCACCGGATGGGACGAGTAGCACCACCCGTTGGCGTGAACCCTGTGTGCGGTTGTGGATTGGTATTGTGCGGCCTGCTGCTGGTTGCGTGGGTTGAGTTGTGAGAGAGAAGTGAGAGAACCGTTCTGCTCTTTTGCATGTGTCCATGCTAGCTATTTCGTATCAGGCTTTTTTTCTCTTCCTGGCGAGCACTTCTGGAGCACTTTGTTATTGAACATCTTGAACACGAGTCCTATCGAATGGGTTTTAGAAACTAGCCAACAACGGCTCGTGATGCAAAGAACGATGTCGTTCGTTTTAGTTGCACAACTTCCATTGATTGATTGATTCTTCAATGACATCACTATTTAATGAGGCGACTCCATTATTTATTTGGAAACTTGAAAACAAAACGTTTGTAGAATGAATCTATACACTTCGTTGAGTTCAATACGTATACTAATTGTATACAAATTTAAAATAAAGTAACACGAATAAGTATAGTGTATAGAAATATTTGTATACCCCAAATTGCGATACAATCCTTATTTGAATTGGGGCGAGCCATTTTACTGTAAAGGCTATTGCGGAAGTTCCACTTTCGGAAGATTTTATGAAATAGTATTTTTAAGAGGTCCACTTAGTGGATCCCTCAGAGGATATGCGACACTCCGACAAAACTCGGAGGCTTTTCGTAAAGTTCGGATGCACAGACAGGTGCGGATCAGATCGCACTTAACTGTTTGCTAGATTCGATTTGTAAAGGATTGTTGTGAGTTTTGATAGAAATGAGTCATTTCAAATGGATGGCAATTATTCCCAGCACTGTGTTAAAGCAGAAACGCGATAGCGTTTCAGAAGAAGGATAGCATACCGCACTCTCAGATCGACCCCCTTTGTTTCGCCTTCTTCAGCTCATGCCAATAACTCTATGTGTACAGTCTACCCCTTCTTGTCTTCGGGGAATCTCGGGGTCCGAAAAGACAAGCATTACTTTCTGAGATGACCACGGTGTTCGTCATAGCCACGCTGCCGTCAAGACACCTGTACACACAAATCCGTTCAGAGATTACCACCCATGCAAATGTCTTGTTTTATGCAGCTCAACGTGTCCATGCATCCCAGAATCAATCAAACAATAGCGTGCTGTAGACAGCTCAGTAAGTATCTACACACCTAAGGATCTTTAGTGCGTCTGAGCATTATTTATTCTCATGAGTACTGCAATCCTCTAACCAGAAAAAGCACAAACACAGGTCCAAACTATTCCCTGCTTATTTGATCCAATATTGGCGATTTGCACACTGGTTTTATTTTCGCTTAGCCATGGCGGCGGAGTGCGTCCTCGACATTTTGGGGGAAATCCATGGATGAACGATCACATTGCTTTTAAGCCACAACTGGAACCATTAAACGAAGATGCCGTGCGCGGTCACATGATTATCTGCAGGAAGTAGTTCACTCTCGACGATGTAAGAGCCATTTATAACACTTTGAATACAAGGCATCATATTGTATGACGATGCAACAAACACTGATGAATATTGCGAGATCGCAATGCTAATATTATAATAGTTCGTCTCGTTGTGCCAACACATTTTGGCCTCAAAGGGATTCTTCAAGCACACTATAAGTACACGTCAAAAATTAATTGTTTATTTCGTAGTCAACAGTAATTTATTTCCCAGCAAATAGCCACGCACGGTTACAGTAAATCAGGTGTGCGCACTTAGCGGTACCTAGTTCGCACTTAGTCGAGTCACAACTGTCGCGCGCTTCCATGTTTATGCACCCTCTTGAATCCACGGAGACCTTGCCCAAAAGCCCAAAGCTGCTTGGGCAATTCTTGCCCAAGCAGAGAATTGGCTTTGGGCAGCGCTTTGGCCTTTTCGACTGCTGCGCCTTGTTGCCAGTCAGAGCTCATTGCCGAAAACGCCCCCAAGCACACAAGCAGACCCCTCAAGCCTCCCCTCCCCCCTCTCCAGGTGAGCACCCACGGCGGCACTTAAGCGACAAGAAGGGCGGCGATCACCCTCACTCAGCACGCGCTTGTGGCATGCGCGTGTGTGTGCGACCCCCTCGACAGATAGAAGGACGACGACGAATAGATCCCTCTTCTCGTCTCGTTGGATCCATTTGCGAATGAATAAATACATGGCTAACTCGTGGCACGTATGTATTTGATGCTCTTCGTTTCCCTAACGGCACAGAACTCTCTACAATGGCTGGCGCAATCGGACTTCGATCCCAAGGAGTGGAGTAAGTGGTGCTCGTTTGTCGGCTCTTGTCATGCACGTAGTGGCGTCGCGTGCTAACATGCGACATGTTTTTATCATCTTTCCCTCTCTGGTGATTCGAAAAAACAGACTCGACAGCATCATGCGCAGCACGGACGGCGTGACGCGCAAGACTAAGATCGTGTGCACGATCGGTCCATCATGCTGGTCGCAGGAGAAGCTCGGCGAGCTCATCGACGCCGGCATGAACGTCGCGCGCCTCAACTTCTCGCACGGCGACCACGCCACCCATGGCGAGACCCTCAGCCGTCTGCGTGGCGCTCTTGCGAGCCGTCCACACAAGAACGTGAGTCTTTCTTCACCAAACTGCTGTGTTTATATAGTGATCTGAGGCTGAATGGTGGGCTAATGGCATGTTGATCATCGTCATCTCTCTCACGCATCTACATAACAGATCGCGGTCATGCTCGACACCAAGGGCCCGGAGATCCGCACGGGTTTCCTTAAGGACCACGCCAACGTGACCATCCACAAGGGCAACCTGCTGGAGCTGACCACGGACTACGACTTCATCGGTGACGAGACGAAGATCGCCGTGTCGTACGCCGAGCTCCCACAGTCGGTGGTCGTCGGCGGCTCGGTGCTTGTCGCCGATGGCTCGCTCGTGCTCACGATCCTCGAAGTGCACGACACCTACGTCATTGTAAGTCTTTTGTCTTGTTGTGGTGTACCCATGCTGGTTTTGCTGCCATGCAATGCACAAATATCTGCTGATACTGACCATTCCTTTGTGACACTTCTGTCTACTGAAACGTGCAGACCCGCGCTGAGAACACTGCCACGATTGGCGAACGCAAGAACATGAACTTGCCTGGCGCCAAGGTGATGCTGCCAACGCTCACCGCCAAGGACGAGGACGATTTGGTCAACTTCGGCCTGGCGCAGGGTGTCGACCTCATCGCCGCGTCGTTCGTGCGCACGGGCAAGGACATTGACAACATCCGCGCCGTGCTCGGCCCTCGTGGCCGCGCGATTAAGATTATCGCCAAGATCGAGAGCCAGGAAGGTCTCGAGAACTACGACGAGATCCTCGAGCGCACCGACGGCATCATGGTCGCGCGTGGTGACTTGGGCATGGAGATCCCACCTGAGAAGGTCTTCCTGGCGCAGAAGATGATGATCCGCAAGGCAAACATTGCCGGCAAGCCGGTCGTGACTGCCACGCAGATGCTCGAGTCCATGATCAAGTCGCCTCGCCCAACGCGTGCTGAATGTACCGATGTCGCGAACGCCGTGCTCGACGGTGCGGACTCGGTTATGCTCTCTGGCGAGACTGCCAACGGCGAGTACCCGATCGAAGCCGTCGAGATGATGAGCAAGATTTGCGTGCAAGCCGAGGGTGCGATCCACTATGACGAGCTCTACCAGGCGCTGCGCAATAGCGTGCTGGAGACTGCGGGCGCCATGAGCACCCAGGAGGCGATTGCGTCGTCGGCCGTCAAGACCGCGATTGACATCAACGCCAAGATGATCGTCGTGCTGACGGAGAGCGGTACCACGGCGCGCTTGATCGCCAAGTACCGCCCATCGCAGCCGATCTTGGTGCTGACCGCGCTCGGCGAGACTGCGCGCCAGGCTGAAGGTTGCTTCAAGGGCACGACCGCGCGCGTCATGGGCTCGATGATCGGCACGGACTCGATCCTGTACCGCGCGACCGACCTGGGCAAGAACTACGGCTGGATCGAGAAGGGCGACACGGTCGTCGCGATCCACGGCATGCAGGAGGCGCGCTCGGGCTCGACAAATATGCTTAAGGTGCTCATCGTGGACTAAGCGCACGCAAACGAGCCACCAACATTAAATGTTTTCAAAGACACAGACAGAGTCATGGTTGTAAGGACGACTAACTGCAAGGAAGAGGATCAAGAAGCAGAAGAAAAGGAGAAATTAACTCGAGGAAAGAAACAAGAAGAAAACCAGGTTTGAAGTGCGTTATCATTGTGCCAAGGCCAGCCAGCAGCTCACAAATCTTCACTCGTAATGTAGGAAGACCTGATGACGAGAACCAGCAAGTGGATCGCACACGGTAAGAGTTCTAGCATTCACCACTGAAGCCTCCTTTCGAATCTTCACTCTTGAAAAGCCCTTCATAATGATTGAATATCAAGTGGTTTGCAAATACGTGTGTGATTTGTGTGCCTCGTTGTCTCTGCGTACCCCAGCGCCGACGCTCATGAACCAACGGTTTTCGTACCGGTGCGGAGGAACCTCACAAGTCATCTTTCCAGAACCTACGAGTGCGTGTCCAAGCAAGTCACACAACACGGGTCAACAGAGTCTGGGAAGCATCTCCCAACCAAATTCGCTACGTACTTTGCGTAGATGGCGTCCAGCGCAGGGGAAGAGCGATCAGTATCAAGCACTTGGCATTGTTGCTGCTGCTGCTGGTGATGAAGGTGTTGCTTGGTACTGGTGGAGGTAGCAGTATCTCTCAAAGGTGAGTTGGATGCTTCAGACGCGCTCTGAAAGGAAAATGGTGATAGCGGAGCCTGACGACTTTGGAGTTTATGTTGTTGTTGTTGCTGCAGTAGATGGCGCTGCGCGAGTGCGTGTCGGAGATCAGCGGGCGAAGCGTGCGGGTACTCCTTTAGGAGAGACTTCACCGAATCTTTTCCAACAAGCTCGATGACCAGGCGCAGCAGCTCGCGCTCGCGGATCGACGACGCCACCTCCTTGCCGTCCTCACTGCGCACAGCCGGCGGTGTGCGATGAGAGGTGGAACTCTGGCTCGATGTCACAGCCACGAGGTTCTTACTCAGCAACTCAATCTCCTGTTTGCTGCGCGCAAGTTGCCTCTCGTAACTCTGAAGCTGCTGCGCTTGGGCGACTTCGCGCTTGGTGGCGACCGCCAATTGTTTCCGCAACCGCGTGTTCTCTCGCCTCCAGGCCTCTTCACTCTAACGGAAAGTCATCGCAAGCAAGATTCAGAACATATCAGCGCGCGCTGGCAAACCTTCAACAAGATCGAACAGTACCACATCACACGCACGTACCTCTGCGGTGGATGATGTGAGTGCCTGCAGTTGCTGCTCGAGCTGCTTGGTTGCAAACGTGGACATTCTGCCATCATCATCAAGGAACTCACCACGATCGTCATCATCTTCGTCGTCTTCATCTTCTTCATCCGACGCGAGCTCCGCGTCACCAGCAGCAGCAACAACGGGCTCAGCTAACCGCTTGGAGAGCTCTTTGCGGAGTCCGTGCGCAAACTCGCTCTCGAATCGCTTTGAAGACGAGCCATTTTCACCAGGGCTTTTCTCCTTCTCGGGACTCGACTCGACGCTGGCGACTTCGGTTTTGAACTGCGTCTTCCTCTTCACTGGTGAAGAAGACTCGGTTAGTGAGCGAGTCGATGGCTGAGGCTGTGGAGGTGGCTTGACTTTGGACATGAAGAGCGACGCCATCACAGATGCGCCTCCTCCACCTCGCTCTTTGGCTTTCGATGGTGGAGGCGACGAAGATTTCGGCGAGTCGGTCGGATAGACGGGAGGGGCGGACGAGACTTTGTCGCGAGCCTTCTTGATCATGTGCATCACACGCAGCTAGCCTCTCAGTGGCAGACTCGACACCGCAATCTTTTGAGAATGGTGGCCCAGGTCATCACTAGCCAGCCAAACCAGTGGAAATCGATCCAGCGGTGCGGAAATAGACTGAAGAGCGAGCCTTACACGACGACTATTAATGGTGAGTGGGAACTGAGGATGATCGAGCAACAACAAACACACTTGATCAAGTTTGCTATCTCTCTCATTAGCATGTTACACCAGCTACTCATCATCACTTCGCTGTCGACGGTACACATTTTCACTCTTTCACTCACTACTCACTCTACTTGTTCTTTCCTGCTGATGCAATTGCCTTCGGACTTCTTACTCCTGCGGGTGGTGGATCTCCACGAAGAGCATGTACGCGCCGCCGCCGATGGCGCCTCCGATCAACGGACCGACGATCGGGATCCAGAAGTAGTAGTCGCGAAGCGTGAACACTTTGGAGCCCCAGCCGGCGATCGACGAAAAGAGACGA